>JANJYP010045800.1:0-38048 GCA_024605115.1 Rastrelliger brachysoma | reverse complement strand
TGAGCAAATGCAGCTTTATGTCTTGTCACCAGAAAGGTCAACTGAGAGGAACCTTGAAAAGAAAACATTTCCAAATGTTTCACTTTTATCATAACTTTTTTCAATGATATAACATCACCAAACAGAGAAAAGACAGCAAGCAACTTTGCAAGCTACCAGCTGTTTTGAATATCCTCGCTACTTTCATAGAAAATAATGCTTCAGAAGGAAAAGTGCTATAAGCATGGATACCATTTTAAAGAATACATTGTCTTAAGTAAATCATGTAAACATAACTGATAGGCGTTGACAGGCATTAGTGTTGGCATGACTTCAATCACATGCATGCTTCATCCTCTGAAAAAAAAATCTCTACGTCATGCAGACATGTTCTTAGGAAACCACAGAGAGAGTTCTGCAGAAGGTGGAAAAAAACAGGTGGCTGGATCAAAACTGATTCAAGTTTAGATTACAATGTGAGGGAAAAGGAGATGAAACTAGGTGACTGGGGCACAGAGAGAAATGGCAAAAGAGGAAGCAAGAAATGTCACTTTTGGTTTTTTACTGGAAGCGTCCTAAGTTAGAGTGAAAGCTTATGTTCAGACTCCCTCAGCTAATGAATTCCGGCTGTTTGCGCTGTCAGTCAAACTAACACGATCTGTTTCTTCTTTGAACACACTATGATTGCAAGCACCATGGATAGCCATGAAGAAATTAAGCTAGGATTTTTTTTACATTTTGTATAATACACTCCTATACAAATTGGGAGCAATGGGATAAGGGGCAATAATATCTCATTCATGAGTCAGCCAACGATTAGAATTCCCATACCATGTCCATAAGAACAGAAAATAGACATTACATTTTTCTATAGGCACTTTTGATACAAAGCAAAGCAAAGAGACAAGACATGCCTCTAACATTAGCGGCTCAGTGCTCCTGTCACCTTTGAGGCCTCATGTTTTTGCAGATACTTTGAGAGGACTTGCCCGAGGGTGCAACTGCTGTGTGTTCAACTTTAAGTGTGATTTTGCTGGAACTTTGGTTGTTCTATACAGGCTTTCAAGTCAACCCAGGTACAGGTAAAGGTCAGAAAGAGACAGCACGAAAGAGAGAGTGTAATAAATTGTTTAATTTTGACAGAGTAATTTTCACTCTGGGGGCAGTTTTACAACTGACTAGAAGAAGATGATTTAAGGTGTGTGTGTGTGTGTACTGAAGGACTAATGGAGCCAAACTCTTGTTGTCAGTTTAAAAAAATGACATGTCCATTTGTTAACTACATACACTCACACTGAAGCTGCTTTCCAAGATTTTGTTGTAGATAACATTCTGTTGAATTATTAACCTTTAACAAAATTCTCATATTCATGACCCTTAAAATGTAACAGACATGATAAATTAATTCAAATATACATTTATGGAAGTGAAAAAACAAAGAAATAAGAGTTCAATTAGTATGCTAATTAATTACTTTTTTTTGGGGGGGGGGGCAATGACATACTTGTGACAACATGAAAAAGCTGCATAAGAAATTTGGAAAAGCAGTTAGATAATGAGTTAAATAAAATCTGTTATGGAGGCTATTGACAACAAATACAGCAAAACTTCACATAGGACAGGCAATAAATTGCAAACTCTCAGCAGTTGTATGTACACTGCATACATTCAGTGATATCTTTGTATACTTAACAAAAGTGCTTGGTTTCGGCTTAACTTGCTATAATGTTGTGCAACTTCGCATAGTGTTTTACAGCCTTAAGCAAAGTGCAGCATGTGTGCACAAAGGCGACAGAGCACCCCTCTACACACACACACACACACACACACACACACACACACACACACACACACACACACACACACACACCCTGTTCATTTTTCACTTCAAGAGTTAAGACCCTAATTGAATTATTTGGTCCTTGCTGACACATACAGGCTCATTCATTTTCTGCTGCGATGGTAAACTGCTGGTGGTCATGTGGAGACCCAAAACAACAAGACTGACCCAGTTAGTGTCTCCACCCAATGCTTAACAACAAACACTAGAATATCAGAGAGTGGCAGGTATGAAAACATCTTTTGCAACTTTTTATCATTCAACAAGTGTTTGCTGATTGCGTCGAGGCTGCGCCTATCAATCAGCTATTAACACTGGAAGCTTAGATAACACTTACGTTTGATAAGATATGACTCTATAAATCTATGTGTATGGGTAAGGTTTACACCCCATTTGCCTTCAGTGACTTTTCTTTTCTTTACTTTTGCAGGAATATTGGATGGAGAGAAGAGCAGAATGTGTGCTGAAACAGATGATAATGTAAAAATGGCAGAAAAATAAGCCATTACTATGTATAAAAAAGAAGATTGTGAGGCTGCAAAAATTAAATTTCAGATTCAATGCTGACATCCTTGGAACGGAAACAGTTGAATGCCTGATGGACAAATGCTGTTAGGTTGTGCTTAGTTGTCAGACTGGTTATTCCCTCTGTGAATACAGCTTATTTATTCAAAACTGTGGCTATGGGGTGATGTTGTCATCACTCTTTAGTGTTTTGGACCCCCATTATCAAACACTCACAGGAAGAATCACAGAGAAAAATGAACAATAGTGTGCGTGTGATGATCGGGATTAGGACAGGGCTTTTATCACACAGGGCTCTGCAAAGCATAGGAACTCTTCCTCCTTTTTCATGATGATCAGGTAGAAAAAACATCATCCTGTTTTGATTATTCTTGCCAGAGGCGTTGCAGCTCAATATCAGGGTGTGTAGATCTGATGGACTGGAAAAAATGCCAGATTCATAACATGTCCTGCAGTCTATGATAAGAAGCTGACTTTGGAATAAAACAAGATAACATGAATGATTTAACTAAAATCAGCCCACCATAATTTGATCTCTTAATATGTATGTGCCTCTCTTCCTTAAATGTGCTGCAAATTCATAATAAAGTAGGATAATACAATATCCAGGCATTACCTAAAACTACAAATATGTGGTTATACTGACCATAGATGCTTTTTACGAAGGACGGGGATAACGAAGAGAGAAGCTTGTATGACACCTCTTCAGCAGGTGTGATAAAAGTGATAACAACCACAGGGCCTCAGATGGTGAGCGAGTGAGGGCCACACGCACACACACAGAGCTCATGATCACTTTTCTGAATATAACATAGATTTATAGTCAGCCTCTTACCCCCTAACCTTAACCACTGACCTAAAATTCAAACTTTTCTTAACTGAGGATATAGCTCCATCCTCAATGAACTGCTCCTAAGTATGAAATGTATCCCCAGAAGTAGTCTATGACAGACCACAGGCATACACAAATATACATACCCCACATTAGTGTAAACTAACCTTGACTTTAAACCAAGTATTCACCCTAGAATTAATGATTAAGGAGATTTGCTTTTGTCCCCATAGGGAAGACAAGTCCCTGCATCATGACATTTATGTCCCCACAACATGAGGAATACCAGGTACACTGGCTCACACACACAGACACAGACACACACACACACACACACACACATGCACAGGGTGGGTGGGCATCAATCAGAAATGTTTATTGTGGATGTGTCAAACATGAATGAGACGTAAAATAAAACCATGATGAAGGACATATGTCGGCTCACACTGCAGTCGTTGACTCACTCAGTGTGTTGGAGTTTGCCTGCCAGTGTCAAGTACAGCTGAATAAACTGTGTTTCCGGTTAGAACTGTCAAAATATAATCATTCTTGATAAATAAATGTTTTAGGATTAAGCTTGACTCCACTTGGCAGGCAGCCGACAGGGTGCAAATGAAGCTGAGTTTCATACAGTAATGTGTATAATTTTAAAAACACAGCTAGTTGGATTTGACACAACTGGATCCATGATAGAGCCATATAATAATAATCTCACGGTTTGTTAGTCTGAAAAGGATTAGTAGGCTAACATAAATATAATGTGGCTCAAATATTTTGGGAAATCTTCTTAAACTAAATATTTAACTGTAACTTTTAACAACTTTTTTTACAGTTAATGACCAGTTTCTTGTAAATTAATAACTAATTAATTAAATAATAAAGAAATTAATTACAGTTTTCTCTCTGCTCATTTTATGGCTAATAACAGGAAAACCAATGTCAGAATCAATAAGGTAGTAAAATAAATTAAATCTGAGTTGTGAGCTGAGCTGTTTCCCTCCTTCCCCGGCTTCAATGACATTGAACGAATGAACACAGCAAGAATACACCTGGCTCTCTATTCAGATTTCTGCATCAAAAATTAAAATGGAGGTGTGCTGCAAGTAAATTGTATGAGTCTGGTGACCAGTTCATGAGAGATGCTAGATATAATGATTCACATAGCCCAGAAAATGGGATTATGTATTCATCAATAGAGCTAGTCACTAGGGGTGGATTTAATGGGTAAATGCTGTTCTGCATTACTTTTCAGCCTTTCTCTAACTGGAAATGTTGGTATTAAAACTACATCCTGCATTTTTACTTCCAAGAGAAGAGTGAAAAAGAGGATTTATTAGCACAATGTAGCTGCTTAGATTTACTTAATCTCTATGAACAGATAATCTGGATATAAATACTCTTTTATTCAACAGGACAAGATTTTGTAACAGAAGGCTCTCTGGTTTCTGTTTGTAGTCCGTTTGTAATCTAGCTATTGATCAATCAGTGCAAGCAGGCAGGTGGAAACCAAAAGAAGCAGCATGGCTGAAACACATGCTCAGACTCCATCATCCAAGGCTGAATTAGCTAAACATTTCTATTTTCATTCAAATGCATGCATCTATATAGAGAGTAGCTGAAATGTTGTCTAGATTGTCTCGGGTTGACAACTGGACTGTAAACCACAACAAATGCACAGAAGAGAAAGTTTTGCCATGGACATCCGCTGGTTGCACTGGAACCCCAAAAATATTGGCCTTCAGAGGCTAATAAATCATCGTCTGACAGATAACTGACGAATTCTAAGGTTGGCATGGCTACCATACCTTTGTTCGATGTGTAAGCTAATTAAAAAAAAACACTTTAAATATTTTAAATAATGAAGGATACTTTCACCCGTAATGCATCATAACTTAATAGTTATATTTTGTGAAAGAAATCTGAATCTGCAACGTAACCAGCTAGGCTAGGCTATCTGGTTACGTTAGGCTAGGCTTTAGCTTCGCTAAAGTAGCATAACAGTAGGTAAGTAGGTCGTGTTTTGGGGTTATTATGGGGTACAATTAATGAGAATAGTAACATAATTAAAATATTTTTCATATCTAAATATCAATATCATATCTAAAAACAGTTTGGGGTCCTTTGGTTTGGAGCCCCAGTGGTTGCCTTGCTTTAATGATAACTTCGCCCCTTTATATTACTCAATTTAGGTCTTTTCTATACACACACACAATTTAATCGGGGTTTTCGGTGGTTTTGTTATTATTCTGAAAGTACATGTGTGTGTGTCTTCCTGTACCTCGCGGGTTAACTGTGTCGGACTTGACGCTGCACGTCTGTGAAAGCCCAGCCGTCGCCTTGTCGAGTCATCGCTGGGAAGAGCACAAAGCTGACGGAGCAGCCGTCCGATGGCTTGAAAACGGGGAATAACTGTGGATCACAACGGGTTCATTGCACCACACAAGCCAAGAGGAGCGAAGCAGCGGACGCAGAAGCGGCCTGGATGTTGACACGGATGAGGAAATAGCATCTTTTTGAGTGAGACTGTTGCCGTTTTGGTTGCGGTTGCAGACCAGGACACAGACAACACAGACAGACAGAAAGAAGTACCGGAGCCGCCGCGACACCAGCGAGCGAACTTGGCTTCTTTGCCCGGTGGGAGGTGTCTGCCTGTCGGCTGTGGCTCTCTGCACGTACCGCTCAACGCGTTGCCGTTTGGACCATTCTTTTTTAGTAGGGATACGGTTGTAGTTAAGTTATGCTTTTGTAAATAGTCTTTTTGGGGGGCTTTCGGCAACCAACTGTGGCTTTAATGTGACGCACTACACTGACATTTGTGCTGTGTGTTGGAGCGGACCCCCACTGCAGAGGAGTTAAAGGCTTTTTAATCAAGTTTCTACCCTTCATATATCTACGGTACCACAACCCAAACCCATGTGAGAGGTAACTGTTCATTTTTGTGTTTTATTGCCACGCTTTATCCAAATCGTGAGTGGTTGTTGCTCGTCATGTTTTTGCCTGTAGGCAAAGTTAAATGCATAGCCTCGTTTTCTTCAGAGTTCCTCAACAGGCAGCAGTGCTGCAGAACTGACTGTTCAGGACATTTTATCATTGGCTTTCATCCCTTCTGTTCTTGCCCCAATAATATTTTAACGTAATTTAAAGAGTTCCCACAGACACTTTTAAAGATATGGTGGTGATATGGGTTTTCCCACCAAAAAAAGGTAAATGGTGTAATTAATAACCTTAAAATTATATTTCTTCTTTCTTCCACATGAAGAATACTAGACTCTGTAAATGTGCAACTGTGTCTTTTCAGAAATTTAAAGGACCAGTGTGTAGTATTTAGTAGGATTTAGTGACATTTGACTTTTTTTTTTTTTTTTTTAACAAAATTCAAGTAACTGATTTACCTCATCTTTCGCCCTGTAAGTGAATGAAGGAGAATCTGGTGGCTGTGAAACTCATGAAGAACCTGAAAGACCCTTTCTAGAGCCAGTGTTTGGTTTGTCCGTTCTGGGCTACTGTAGAAACATGGTGGGCTCTGTGAAAGGGAACCTGTTCCATGTGTAGATGTAACTCATTCTTAGAAAACACGAGAACACAATAATTTATATTTCAGGCTTAAACACTGAGAAAACATAATTATGAGTCTTGTATTCAATTTCCACCATTATTTCTGAAGATAAATTTTTCTAAATCTTACACACTGGATGCTACATGTCTCCTATCTCACTGTAAAGTCCATTCTCAGTGCACTGTAGGCTTTAAGTTTCCACATCACACTCTAATTGCATACTGGATTATGATTGGTTGTCAAACTATTTGTGATGTCACAAAGTATGGCTGCAGGTCCGCCCCCTTAAAATTAGATTACTAACAAGAGAAGCTTTTCACTTTCAGAAGATTAATGTTAAGATAGCTTCAATTGTCAGACACATATTCATCGTACTGCGAAGTGAAACTCAAACACTCAGCTGTAGGAAGAAGAAAAAAAAACTTGAGTGGAAGGAGACCTTAAAGCAACATTTTATAGCTATATCAATAATAAGCACATTTCTTTTTAATAAAGTTAACGACATTCCTGCATCTCTCCCAGGAGTTTTAATCATCCCTGTGGCCAATATAACAAGATGAGCATCTTCATTTCCCCCCAGGTTTTAATGGGGTTCATTTAATTTGCTGGCATAGACTATGTGTTGATGTTACCGATAACAAACATTACTGTGATTGTTAATCTTAGTTTTTCTTCCTGTTGATACAATCTACTTATATTAAAAAGTAAGTTTGACCATCTGACTTTAGCCATGTTTGAATGTTTATGTCTTCTATGTTTGGCAGGGTGCCTTTAATAGAGGAACTGATATCCTTATGCAGTATCAGTAAAGAGTAACTCTACTTATAGCTCACCGGTTATAACTTTATGATCGTAAGATTTACACATTTTTATTCATATTGTAATGTGAGGTTTTGTGTGTTTTAATAGTGCCAGATAGATAATCTCACTTACAAACAGACAACTTTGATTGCTTGATGCAGGTATGATTCTTGAAAACATTGTGTTGCCCAATTAACCCTAAAGTCAAAATTTACTATTATTGCTGATATTATAATTGACAAGAAATTAAATTAAAAATAAATTATAAGATTTATATGCTGTTTTTTTTCTTCTCTGTGCTTATTTTAAAGTAAAACAGAGTAGAGGCAAGACTTTGTTACGCTATATAATAAGAGCATAGAAGAGTAAGTCCCTATGCTCTACCTATACTTTATTCTTTATTCCTTTATTTCAGACTCGGGGTCCACAGTGAGACAGATACAGCAGCAAACATATAGCACATTGAATAAAAGAGAATAAAACCCATAGTGAGACATACACAGACACAACTGCAAACATATACCACATAGAATAAAAGAGAATAAATACATACAGTACCCCTTAGCTTTTGTGAAATCACTGTAAAAACACATCATCTCTTGACTAATTTCTTAAATAAGCCGTATGTCATGGCCACAATAACAAGAGGGCAGATGTGTGATGTCTCACCTGCGATAGGTTTAATTAATTTCACCACAGTATTCCCTTGAGGTTATTTAAATTAAACGGTACTCCATAGGCAGTTGCCAGCTTTTTCCGTCACGTTTCAGGCCACATACACATTCAGTAAACAGACACACAGAGGGGTCAGCAATGAGATTTTTTTTAGATTGGAGAGATTATTTAGTGACTTTGATGAAACACAGCTTTCTCATATTGAAGTCATCACTCATTATATTACCAAATATCACCTAATTGATCCCTGAAGAGCCTTTCTCTGTAGCCTACACCTGGACTGGAGTGTAAGACATCTTGTCTTGTTGAATAAATGACTTCTCTTAACCTCCAGGGCACCCAGGTGTCTTTATGGGCAAAATGATTGGGAGGGCTCATTTCAGGCCAAATTTAAAGCTGTCCAATCATGACATAGCATCACGTGTATAATGGAATGGCATATAAAGCTGTGTGTAACATATTTATTTAATGAAAGAACCATTTAAATTATTCCATGTTGTTAGTTGTGTCATCTAAGGCAATATACTGCCTTTATAGTTTAGGGAATAGTAGCCCCTTGGAACCAAATGAAAATGTTCTGAACAAACACATGTTTGATATTTAATTTGTTGNATTTAAATTATTCCATGTTGTTAGTTGTGTCATCTAAGGCAACATACTGCCTTTATAGTTTAGGGAATAGTAGCCCCTTGGAACCAAATGAAAATGTTCTGAACAAACACATGTTTGATATTTAATTTGTTCCTTGCAGAGGAAACTTAAAAGCATGATACATTGTGAGTGGAAGGTATCTATAGGATGTTATGTAAGGTGAATTACATATTCACTAAACATATCTCAGCACTTGCTAAACTCTCTGTAATGCAATATGCAGAGTCATATACTCTGTTCTCTGATATGCATTTAGTTTGTGTGCAGTGCTGTACTGACAGATCTTTCTCTGTCACTCTTGAGTGCCCTCTACCATCTCATGTTAAGCTGCTGAATTGCCACAGAGTAGTCTAACCTTGAGGTCAGGCAGGCTGTGGTGACCTTGGGATAAATTTGGAACATGGAGCAATTAGGAACACACTCTGCTGCATCACACCACTGTATTAACTACACAGGGGCAATTGACAGAGCAAGGGGGTTCAGGAATTGAACATCAGCCCAAAGTGGGAAACACTGATAGAACTCCAAACTACGACTGCAGCCATGAGATGTACTATGCTACTGTTGAAAGCATATAGGAGAAACACTGTGATTATTGGTCAAATGGTGTAATATGTTCCACTATTTGACAATTTGTATGTTCTTTCAGCTACTTTGGCAGCCAACCAAGTATCACTTAAAGTAAATCATGTCAATTACTATATGTAGTCAAGTGAAACACTTTTTCTTCTCTTCTTTTATTTCCAGTAACACAGACCGAAGCAGACCGAGCTGGGCCAGGCTAGGCCAGGCTAGGCCTACCTAGCCCTCTGTCTGGCCTCACCAGGCAGGCCAGCAGCATCTCCAGGAGTTCTACCTTCAAGGGGAAGAGAGGGCTTAAGCCTGCTCTTACTTCATCAGACCTCCAAGTTGAACTTTTGAACTATTTGGAATTTCAATCACATTTCATCTCATCAGGCTGTTGGAGGCCATACTGGTCTGTTACATCTTTAGCCTTTCCATGTCTTGGTGGTCCCTCTCTGGATGTTGGCAGCAGGATGGATTCGGGTGTTGATTTGACGGGTGTCACCTCACTGCAGTGCTTGCACCCCCTCTCCAGTGGCTGCTGTTTGTTCTCTCCTTCCCCAGTCTTAAAGAGAAAGCCCCTTCCTCTCTCCTGGGGCTTCCTTGAGCCCTGCATGGAAGGGCCTTTTAGGACCTGTAGATTGTCTTGTTAAGACAGTGGATATTGCAAAAAGGAAGTAGAAACCCTTTCTAACAAACTACAAACATCTTCTTGCCCTTTGCTTTTTTCTGCTGGAGTTTTATTGGAGGTTGAAAAGCTTTTCATTTGAAAAAAGAAGCTTGCTGGTCGAGATTTGTCTGTGTATTTATAGTTTACACATAAGTTTGTAAGATTACTCACACAAAAAAAATCCTTATTTATCAGTACAGAATTCCTTTTATTGTGGTCTTCGCCTCTGGAAGGAATGTCTGAAAGCAATAGCAGCAGCAAAGCAGGGAAATTCATTGCTCCGGCCCCCCCTCCTCCCTCTGCCTCCCCTCATCCCTCACCTCAGACCCCCCACAAGAATGTGAACGGCTCTGCCAGTTCAGACACGCACGTGGTGGAGAAGCTCGATGGACACCCAGAAGTCCAACGTCGGCGCCACACCATGGATCGAGACTCCAAAACAGCCGAGCACCGCTTCTTCCGCCGAAGCGTCATTTGTGACTCCAATGCCACGGCTTTGGACCTGCCCAGCAAAGCAGCTGTGATACTCACTTCGCCTCCTGACTGTGAAGGGTCTTCCATCTTGTTCCCCCCGCAGCCATCAGGGCCTGGACCTGGGTTGCGTGATGCTGACAGTCAGGATGCAATAAAAGATCCCTATTTGCAAAGTATGACCCCTCAGCCTGTTACTGGGCCTGGTGGGACAGTTGCAGAAGGGCAAATACAAAATGCTGAGGAAAATTTAAGTGCAGGCAGTGTCACAGTTGGTGCACCCACCAGTAGCAGTGTTGAACATAGTGGAGATGGGGTAGTAAAAGAGCCCAGCCCGACAGTATTGGATGTTACCAGCAAAACAGTAGAAAAACAGCCTGATGTCACGTTGCGTCCCAGAGGGTCAGAAGTAATACAAGAGGTGGCAAAAGACAGAAAAGCGTCAGAAACGGTGGATGAGGGTAGCATTAGCAGTCCGAGCGAAGAGAAGGAGAGGGAGAACGAGTTAGCAAAAGCACGAGCAGAGCAGCGAGAGGCTGAGAAACGAGTGCAGGAGGATATAGAGGAGGTGGAGACAAAAGCTGTAGGGACTTCACCTGACGGACGCTTCCTGAAATTTGACATTGAGATTGGAAGAGGTTCCTTCAAGACTGTGTACAAGGGACTGGATACAGAGACTACTGTGGAAGTGGCATGGTGTGAACTACAGGTAAGTGCAGACTCATAAAGCTGTCACCTCCTCAGTGTCTGTGCTCTGTCTCTTTCTATCCATGCAGCTTTAATTACATATCATTTTGTGGTTATGGTTGTCTCTGAGATGTCTAAATTCTATCCAGGTGTTGAATTTAATCACTACTACTGTATCTTATTTGCACACAGTTGTTGAAGCAAACTCGTGTGTATGAACTTCCTGCTCTGCTAGCTGCTTTACTGTATCATAAATCATCATAATCTGATTGAGATTGAGATACTGGTGCTGATTGCATCCTGGCTAAAGTTGCATGTGTTTTGATGTTTTGATTTTTGCTGCATGACAGTTTTTTTTGTCCAGTCTCGAGGGGCCCTAACAAAAGGCAGCAAAGTGAGACACTTGATCAAAAACAAATTCCGATGGTCCCTTAAATCTAATGCAGCAACAGTTCATGCTCAAAGCTTGGTCTCTCCACTTACCGCTTATGAGATTAATTTGGTTAGGGATTTGTTTTTCTCAGCTTTGGGATGAATTTCACATTTCCTCTGAGCATGTGTGCCTCGATTTGCTGTTATACTGGCGTCACAATGGCTGCCGTTTTGTATTTGTTGTCTGAGCAGTAAAATATAAAAGGCAGATGCACAAATAGTTGTTTTTCCTAATGAATGATAGATGCCATCTTTAGAAAAAAAATATTACTTTTTGGAATATGCTTGATGAGCTAAAAAATTACAATAACTGTAGTTGCTCCTTGTGGTCCAAAATTTGTAATTGGAAAATGCTGAAGTGCATTTTTTTGTTACATACTCTGGTGTTGCCGTGGTATTGCATGACTGAGACATTGTGAAATAATCAACGAACAATTACTTCAGGCTTCATTTAGCTTTAGAATTGGAGCGCTCTTTTTGCTACTGTATGATGCAACTCCTGCCTGTCACTGCAGCTAAAGCGCTTCTTTTCTCTTACTCATGTTTCTCCTTTTTTTTTCTTTTTTTTTCCTTTCTCACTGCCTCATGCCCTCAGTTTACCAGCTCTGTATCTTTGGCATCAACGGTTGATATATGCGTGTGAACGGATGCTGTGGTGCGCAAAACACTACCACAAATTGCGTAAATGAATATTGAATGAGGAAGAGAATGGCAAACCATCGAGAACCATGCAAGAGTTAACGTGTGTGTTTTGATTTCCAGACAGCTTTGATACTTTTATCTGCCTACAATCATAAACTTGTCTGTTCTTTATGTGTTTAAGATAAGTTGTAGGGCATCATTATTCCAAAGGTTAGACAAGGTAAACTATGACTGGAGACTTCCTCATTGAAATCCCCAGACTGTCTAGCAAATTCAGGTTATGTGTGCTTCTCTCATCACCTCGGCCTCGTTATGATGCCCTTGAGCGGTACGCTTTACTTCCTAGCTGCTCCAATATAGTTTCTTTGGGGTTTTACATTGCAGCCCCTATGTCAAAGCAGAGAGATAAACCTGCAGATACATACAGGTTAACATAACACAATATCTTGTACACAGTCTGAAACATGAGACAGGACGGCACACAGCTTAACACAGGATGCTGTCGCTACACTTTCATGCACTGATGCAGCTTCTGCAGCAAGCGTGCATTTGTGTGTGTGTGTGAGAAAGAGAGAGAGAGAGTGAGAGGTTAGAGAAAATGCGAACAAGAAGATATGGAGATGACTTGTATGAATCTTGGCGGGAAAGGTGAGGCAGACTGAAAGTGAAAAAAGAGACCTGTACACTCACCTTGTTGACAAGTAAGCACAGAGCGGAAGGTGCATCAAGCAGTTAAAGATGCAGACTAACAGTCTCAGTTAGTCATATGACATTCAGGGCACTTACTGAGATTTTCAGAGGGAGAAAACATGGTCACACAGATCCACTTCCCTGATGAAACACTAGAGAAAAACATACATGCACAATTTAAAAAATGGCACTTTCTCTCTGTTATGACAGTTTTCCTGCAAAATGACATAAAGAGTGAATGACAAAATACTGAGTTTAGTTTCGTTTCAGTGTTGGTAAGGTTACTTTTAAAAGTAAAGTACTGCCATTAAAAAGTAGCTTGGTACATTATAGTATTGTGTACTGAGAAAAGTACTTCATTAGAGTATTTTTGCATCACCAACAATGAAAACGCTTTTGTGATTCTCTGGGTAATGCACTAGTCTATATTTTTACGTAAAGGCTGTTCTGAGCTTAGCTATACATTCACAGACAAAACTGAAGGGTAGAACATGTTTCACTAGTATGCAGCTACCCAAAGTAGAAAAAAGTAGAAGTGAGTGCAAAACTGAAAAGTAACAGCAAGGAGAAACAAATGGGATATACGATAATATTGTAGATTGTTTGGTGTGGGTGGAAGAGATTGTACATTGTTTCTAATAGTTTACTGTTGAGAAAGAATGCATTTTGTTGCACAAATGAAGTTAGTACCGTCACTCCAGTATGGTTGTGTTGATTTCTGTTGCTAACAATAAAATTATGCCATTTGTTGCGAGATCTAATGCAGCAACAGCTCTGCTTGAGCTCTTGCTACGGTCAGCCCCTGGCCTGCTACGGTATTTTAACAGTAATTGATCGCTAATTTGAAAATGTAACTAAATAACTGATTAGCTGAATTGCAAAACTAACATGATGTTACTTGAGACAGCAAAAAAAATATTTTTAGAGTGCTCAGGGCTGTTTGTAATATGTCAGAAATCAAACAAGTAAAATTGATTCTCCTGTGAATGTATAAGTTCTGGTCTCTTTCCTCATTAATTTCTGTGATCCTTAAATCAACCCGAAAAGTCAGACAAGGTGAGACTGTGCAGTGAAATGTTTTTTTTTCTTCAGATCTGTTTTTGTGTCAATATCAGCTGCTGTCATCTCCATCACAAGATGCTCCTTAGGTCTTCTTGAATCCCGGTTGCTAAAATCAGCCTCGCCTGATGCCCTGCGTCTTGGAAACACCAGTTTGTTTATCAGAAAACAAACATCATGCCTCTGTTGAGATCTCTCCCTCTGACACACATGCCTTTTTTCCACTTATCCGTTCTCTCGTACTTTTCAATAAGAGGAAACTGCAAGTTCTGAGAAGATTCTGTATCAAGAAGGTCGAAGATGAAGCAGGCTGAAACCGGCTGACACATCAGTTGCTTGAATTTGATATGTTATTTAATATAGCCTGGATTACTGGAATGAAATGTTCCATTAAGCATTCTATACTGTGTGTGTGTTACATAAGGGTATTGAAGGCCTGTGGTGACTAGGCTATATGCATGCAGAGACAAGTAGTTTTCTACAGAGCCAGGCTATAATCCTGTGTCAGTGTCAAAGATGACTGAGCAACTGCTGACATGTGGCAGAATGATAGGAGTAAAGTTACACATAGGCACACATGCACAAACACACACACACACACACACTACAACCAATCACAGTCACTCACTGGGTGGGCATGGCAACTGGAGATCTGTGGGAGTCAGGATCATCTGGAACTTGTTGGTTTTCTGTATGCGCAAATGTATGGATTTACGTATGTGTGTGTGTGTGTGCGTGATGTGATTATTTTTCCGTTCCTTTGAGTCATTGTAATATACATATACATATGTAAATAGGCTGCACTTGTTTAAATTCTAGTGTCTGTCTTTGGGATGCATCAATCCAACTTTTTCAGTCCAGATACTGATATCTTAGCTTTGGGTATCTGCCAAAACTGAGCACTGATTTAATTAATAAGGTATAGCTTCATTATGTGGAAGACACTGAGATCATTCCTTTATGTGAGAGGCAAAAACAAACTTGAGTTAAACATTGCTTTCTTAATAAAGCAAAATGTAACATAAATACATAGATGTAAATTTACTGAATTGTTATCTATTATAATAATGGTTTCAAAGGCCACATGTGCTCATTGTTACCTATACCCAGTGCAGCTTTTTGAGTCTGTATCGGTCAGTATTAGTGCATTTATCTGTGTCTGTGTATTTGTGTATGCCAGAAGCATATTTTAGGGGGAGAGGAAGGTTGTCTTTACATTCTTGGGCATTTGATCCAAACCAGGTTAACCTCTGTTTCTGGAAGAATCCATAGATGGATAGACAGAGAAAGGAAGGGGGAGGAAGAAGACATTGGAGATAGAGCAGATAGTTTGCTTGAGCTTTAATAAAGAAATTAGATTGATGAGTAGATAGAGAGAGGAGGAAGGTCACCCGGTAGCTTATCTCTGTAGTTCCTTGTTAGACTGGATGATGGATAGAAAAGAGGAGGCAGATGCACCTTTGCTGGAATGAGATAAAATGGAGAAGTGGTCGGTTTGATCCAGAATTACTGACTTATTATGACTTTTTTGTTAAGTGTTTTAAATCATTTAAAAGCCATACAGTGTCTTGAAATTGGGAGGAAATGACTCAGGGTAGGTTTTTGTGAGTCAGTCGCTGGCACATAACAAGTCATGAACTATCGCTGACACCGTGACTCGTGAAATGGTGAAAGTGGTGAAAGATTTTTGGGGTGAAGCCATCACTGTGGCTTGTAGAGAAAAACAGTTTTGGTCTGTCTGTTACTGTTAGGCGCACAGACACAAAACAACTTACAATAAGTGACAACAGATTTGTATCCACGCTCCATTAAAATTATATAAAGTTATGAGACCTAGGTAAGTACATGGCAAGAAAGGGAGGTTAAAGAAATTAGGAGGGAAAGAACAGGCAGGGATGCATGATAGGGGGAGCAGGGGTGAAGGTCAAACTTCAGCCCTGTTGTGTCACTAGGAGCCTGTCCAGAATTTGACTACTTTTGGCAAAGAGGGGGGTGGTAGAGTGAGACTGCTAGAGTGAAACGTTAGGAGAAAGAAAATTAGATTGACTAAAATGCAACGGCAGAAAGAACTTTTGGATGACTTCAGGTTTGAGGAGAGGAAGAAGAATGAAAGAAGAGAGAAAGTTCAGGAACAGGAGTTTGAAGAATATGTAGTTTGGTGAGAGGATAGAGAAAGGGGAAGGAGGGAGGGAAAAGTGCATGGGAAAAGACAAAGGAAATGAATAGGGAGTAGGAGGAGGGAGAGGAGAAACTGAAGACGAAAAAAAGAGGGACCCCGTGTGTGTGTGTGTGTGTGTGTGTGTGTGTGTGTGTGTGTGTGTGTGTGTGTGTGTGCGACCTCAGCCTCTTAGCTTCACTGGCTCTCAAAGACCTTCAAATTTCTCTCAACAGCAACACAAGGCAGATTATCCCTCCCCCGCACACACACACACACACACACACACACACACACACACACACACACACACACACACACACACACACACACACACACACGCTTTGGGGGTTTCAAGGCTTGTCATATTGTTGGTGCCATAAGAGGGAAACTGGCCTCTGAGCTTACACAGCTCTGTTGTCATGTTAAAGTATTGCACCTGTTTTTATCACGTTTTTTCCTTCTGTTTTGACACTTTAAGTAATATTGCTAAATCAGAAACATTGCTTAATCATATCATCACAGTCTCCTGACATCCGCAAAATAAACCTAAAATGGTTAATAATGGCTCATAGTGTCCAATTTTAGCATTGCAGCTATTTGTTGGTAGCGATGACCCAATTTAACCTGGTACTGGCCTGAAATCAGTGCATGTGTCGGTGGAAAGATGGAGGAAGGGATGATTATACACAGGGATAACAGGAGGAAGGAAGAAAGTATTGATATTTTGGTCAAGATTGTGTGTAAGGCATTTAAAAGATGCAATGTCTCAAAGGCATTTCCACTGAACAATGGGTGCTCTGTTGCACTCTATCTTATCCCAAAAGAAAGGGCTTAAAAACATCCTCCTGCAGAGTTTTTCAAGGTCAAACGATGCTGCTCGAGTTGCTGAAATACATCATGTAAATGTTTAAAGTTGGAACTGAGTGTAAAAGCTGCATCATATATTTCTCTAGATCTCTCCAGGGCAGCAAGGCCGAGGTGAAACCGTTAGACTGGAGTTTCAGATTTCCCTGACAAAACAGCAGACTGCAGCTGTGTCGACCCTTCGGCAAAGGCAGGTTCTCACTGCTGATTGATTTTGAAGTTGCTATAAAGCAGTTTTAACCACCACCACCCCCGTCCCCTCATCAAACACAGAGACTGTGGAGGGATGGTAACTGTGCCCGCTACTTAAACATTTTCTCGTAAATGTTTTAAATGCTGGCTACAAATAATTTACTCACTTAGTTCCTTTTCAGCAATTAAGCTCATATGCATGTGCATATGCATGTTAACATAAGACTATATATGAGTTTATGTGTGACTGCAGGGGGTGTGTGGCTGTGTACATACTGCAACTAGCATTAGGGATTGCTCATTTGCAGTTTATTCCAATTGTTTAGTTTTAATACAACTGTGGAGAAGTTGCAGGATAGTTCTTGTTTCAAACAGACGGATGGTTTTGTGGACCAAATTCATAGCTGGAATGACTTTCTCAACTGTACTCAGGATGGAAAATCACCAGCAGGCCACCATGCTTGTTATTAAAGGCTTGCATGACAATGTAGCCCAGGCATGATAACGTCAGTCATAAAGCTGTCAGATTTTCAGTAATAAATCCAGTCGTAAAACGGGTGAATATTGCATCTTGACAAAGGAATCTAGCAGCCACCATCACCAAACAAGTTTGTCATCATACGAAGTGTACTGATGAAAGTGTCCAAGAGAATTATTAAGCCTTACAGTATAGTCAAAGTGTGTCAAAACACCAATAGACCCCTAAGCAACATTTTAAACAAACAGCATTCCAACTAATCAAACTCTTCTGCCCTACCCTGTTTAAATACACACAGCAAGATGTGTAGTTCTGATATTGAGAGGCCCTATAGCCCAGCGGCTTGGATATATGAGTGGTAAAACAGGAAAAAGCTGTAGGCTAAGGTCACCTGGTGTTCAGCTCTGATGTTGAATAATCTGGAGATGAGAGAGGATACAGAGAGGGCACAAAGGAAATCTCATTTTCATTCATTTTATTGTTCATTCTCTTAATGTATTGCGTAGTCTTCCTCTTGCTCAGTTAGTACCCACTCTGCCTCATGTCAGCAACCAGCTGTAAGCAACAAAGAAATGGGGACAGAGAAACTGACACTTCCTCATAATGCAAAGCATGCCCGCTCTTCCTTGTGTGTAATGTGTGTGTGTGTGTTTGCGTACGTTTGTGTACAGCAGAGTTTCCCCTGATGCTGCATAGCGAGGTCAAGCCACCCTACTTCAGAGAATTTCATTAGTATCTATTTCAGTGAATGGTCAAAGTGTCACATGGTCCAAATGCTGTTTTAGGTCATGTTATTAGGGAGGGGTTAAATAAAATTACAATCTGAAAGCGTCATGTGTTTGTGCAAAGTCACTAATACAACTAAAAATACCGCAAGTAGTCTAGACCTTCCACCCAAGGGAGTGAAGCATTTTATCACACACACATAAATCTCACTTGATGACTTTGAGTCTTTGGATGTGTGTGCGAACAACCAAGTTATGTGTGAAATTGTGTGAGTGTGTATGTGTGTGCGTTCACAAGGAAAAAATTACTGACCTTTCTCCTTCCCTTTTTCTGTTTATTTAGAAGAAGCGGGGAGCAAGTGTTGTCCTGAACTTTGAGCAAGCGTGTGTGTGTGTGTGTGTGTGTATTTGTGCGTCAAAGGAATGAAGACGCTCAAGTGCTTTGGCACACACTTCTAAATAAAGTCATCCAGCAAATCAAAAGAACCGAGAGAGACTGAAAGATGCTTTACAAAGTGCTGAGGATGCGTGTTTAGGGATTACATCACATTAGATGCAACTGTATGTGTGTGTGTGTGTGTGTGTGTGTGTGTGTGTGTGTGTTGATAAGCATGTTAGTGTATTTTTTTAATGATTGTAGCATGGTTTAATTGGAAACAGATCGTGTGTTGCTGACTCATGGAAAGGCAATGTGTGCTTGCAGTTGATGCAGGGGATTTTGTGTGTGTGTGTGTGTGTGTGTGTGTGTGTGTGTGTGTGCGCGCGCGCGCGTGTGTTTCGGGGTGAGTCAGGGACACTGAATGCAACGGGCAGATGTTGGATGACTTGTACACCTATCCACTCTGTGTTTCTCTATCCTCGCTTTTTTTTTCTTACGCTTTGTGCTTTCCAATCTGATCTGCGCCTCCCTCCTTTTATCTCCATCTATTTCTGCTCATGTCATTATTTTCCTCCCCTCATCTGTTCTTCTCTCTGTCTTAATCCGTCCTTCTTGCCTTAACATTCATCTCTCCCGCTTTTCAAATTTTACACATCAGAAGGAGGAGCAAAATTTTGTCTCCTATTCCTCTCTTTCACTGGTGTTTATATCATTGATTTTTTTTGTAAACTTCAATTTGTAGACTTTTCAAGGCACCTCAGATCTGCTAGATAATATACAGAGAGAAGCAGAGCTGAAGAGAGAGTGTACATATTACAATTGTGATTGTGTGTAGAAACACATGCATTTCCACCAGCATTACCATTACAGCATCATATTCACCATTGTTCTCAGGAAAACCTTGAATCTTAATCGTAATTTCTATACTGACTGCAACCTAGATTCAACCACACACACACACACGCACACACACACGCACACACACACACACACACACACACACATACACACACACACACTCACTCACTCACAGTAGCATGACTAAGTGCAAGTGTGTTCCTGATTAGTGAAAAGAGGGTTATGGTTTTCCCCCCTTTTTATTTATTTATTTTTTTTGCCAAGGAAACTGCTAGACAATACTGACATTGTGAGAATAATCACTTCCTGGAAATCCACTGCCATGATTGGCTGATTGCTACAGATCAGAAGCAGGGGATTGGGTCACGTTGTTTTGAGCCTGAAATGACAAATCTGGGATCAGATGGACAGCTTCTCTTTTTTCAAACGGCAGTGAATGCACCAAGCAGAAATCCAAGAAACCCTTCAGCAGATGACATTGAAACTGTTTCTGTTTATCTGGAAAGTGCTGTTCAGAATGACAGTGAGAGTAGGTCTTCAAGGATGCGTTACTGGGTTTAATTGGTGGGCGTGTTATATATGTATATAAAAGAACACCAGTCTGCCATGTCGGCACCAGACAGTGACTCTGGTTGAATTAAAACCTTTATGGTTAAATTATAGGGTAGGAAAAAGGAAAATTACACATTTACACATAAACTGAATGAAACCGTAAAAACATCGGACAGACAAAGCAAGGATGTGTTTATTTTTAATGGATAAGCAATGACAAAAACTACAGGTTTGAATGAATTTGGGGAAATCACTGTATTAGTGTTAACATCTGGGATGTTGATGACTTTTTCTTAAGCTGCGCTAATGCTGTAAAGACACAGAGCAGGGCATTAAGATTTCATGTCCAAATGCTGTATTCAATTTCTATTTTCGGAAACACTGTCATTAATAAATATTCATGTCATATAAAGGATCTGTGTGGCTTTCATGCTCCATTACCCCATTTCACTTTCATTCAGGTTTTTTTTTTTTTTTTGCTCAAATGTAAGCTACTCTTCTCAGACCTAAATTATATGACACTGCCAGTATAGACAGGTCGATACATCATTCTCACCTGGCTTTACAAACCACCTCTGGACACAGCTGCTCTGCTTTGGTTAACGGGCATGTTCAATAAACCGGTGCACCTCCTGTATGAAGGGAGTGTGTGTGACCTCAGTCTAAAATAGATCAAGTCTTTAAACTGCCAGTTGTCTGCATCAGCGTAAAGTGACCTGAGCTGCACATCCAGACTGCTTGCTTTATAACACCCCAGGTCCCTTTCTCCCTACAGACTGTTTTGCTGTGTGTGTGTGTGTGTGTGTGTGTGTGTGTGTGTGTGTGTGTGTGTGTGTGTACGCACAAGCGAGCTCCTGTTTCTTTTTTTGTGGTCACTTCTTATTCTGTTCTGTCTGTTTTTGGGGAGGGGGCAGCTCCCTGGTTTTCTTCATTGTGTGCCTCCCAGATTCCCCACATTCCAACGATAAGATGTCATTCCTCAGTGAAAGGTGGTGGTGGTGGGTGCATCGCAGTGTGAACCCCCACTTAATAAATGTGTGTGTGCTGCTGAGAGGGCTTAATCTCTTCGTTTGTTTGTGTATATGTGTGTTGGAATGTCTTCCAGGCCTGAACTTCTGCTCCATGAGTTCAGTGTCATGCATTTATAGAAGAATGTTCATTTCTCTGCATTGTTTTAGATCCTTGTTAAATACTGAGGTGTATCCTCCCTATATAGAGTATTTTTAATGTTTTGCACATTTTGCCTGTGTTTTCATTGTGGATAACTTAGAGGAGACAGGAAATTAAAGTAATACATGCACAGATTTGCATTGTAGGCTGTATTTCTGCATGGACATGAGTCAAACATTAGTCCAAAGTGAAAATTACATTGGTTGCGGCCTGACAGCCATATTTGTAGTCACCAACAATTTTCTCTATGCTGGCGCTCATGTCTAGAGACTCTGATAATACTGTAGGAAGTCTCTAAGCCTTTTTAAGGTAGGTTGCGTCCGCAAAAGTGCTTCATTCTCAGCTAGGGAAAGCTACCAGGACTAAAAACTACAAATATGACTAATCTGTCAGGCCACGACCATTGTATTTTCACTTTGGTCGAGTGTTTGAGTCATGCCTATACAGAAATACACCCTACAATGCAAATCTGCACGTGTATCACTTTAAGTGAGAGAGAGGAGAAAGGACACCTGTAGCTGGAAATGAAACCCAATGGTTTTTTTAAAACCATTTTACCGTCACCAGTGTTGTCTTGTGCTGCCCATTTGCACCACTTATGACAATCTGATTATTCATAGGCTTGATTGCAATTTGATGGAAAAAAAGCTTTGATAAAACCAGCAGCTTTAAGTTGAATTTCTGTCACATTTTATTAATTTATTGTGGATTTACAATATTTTGTAATATCACAAATTTCTGAATTGCAACCAGGCAAAAAGGAGTACTTTATTGTGCTAAAGTGCTCAAGCACCCAACAACAAGGACTGACAACACACAGTCCAAAGAGTAGACACAAATGAAAACTGACAGATTCTTCTCATTGGTCTTTGATAAATAGTATGTCTATTATAAGAGAGTTTAAATTAAACTGATTTGAAATGTGTATAAAAGAGGTATGTTGAACAGAAATGGTTTTGGGTTTAGCAGGTTCACTCACTTCTGGAAATAGAACGAGACAGAATGAACAAAGTGTTGTATTGAGGCGTTCTTGTGTGCAACTTTGTGTGTGTGTGTGTGTGTGTGTGTGTGTGTGTGTGTTTGTCACACTTTGTTTTTTTCTTTCAGTCACTCTCTGCTCTCATTTTGCCGGCTTCCTCTCTCGCTCTCTGTTTCAGTCTCTCTCGCCATCCTCCATGACCTTAACTAATGCCTCTGGAGGAAAGAGGAGCGAGAGAGACAGAAAGGGGCAGGGAGAGAGGAAGGGGCCATGGGGGGATGGGGCAGAGAGAGAGGAGATGGGATTTTTCTCTCAAATTTTTTTTCTGTTCTATTAATAGCAGCAGAGTGTCATCTGCTGAGCCATAACTAGAGCAGAATGAGTGGGGACTGTGTGTGGCTGCGTGTGTCACAGTGTATTGTGTCTGTGTGCATTCAGGAGGATGTAGTTTTCACACTTTCCTGGTAGAGAAATGCTACTTAAATGCTGTTGTACTGTTCCACAAAACTTCATTAGACTTTGCTGTCAAAAAGATTATCCCAGTGTTTAAATTGATTTAGTTTACTTATGGATTGAAAGAAATAGGGGCAGACAGTTTTGATAATCAATTAGCTGTTTTAAGTCATTTTTAAGAAAAAAAATGTTCAAATTCTATGGTTCCAGCTTTTCAAATGTGAATGTAGTAGGTAAACTAAATATTGTTGGGTTGTGGGCTGCTGGTTGAGCAAAAGAAAATTGAATTTTTTGACTTTCCTATAAGTTTTTTGTTTCTTGGGCAGTATGTATGTATTCATAAATCCTCTGTTGTAGACATTTTTAATCTAGTAACGCTTATTCATTTCTAGACTGCAGCACGTTACATATCTGTGGTACATTATCAGGGGTAATGTGAGTTCTCTCTGCATGCGCACTAATGCCACAAGTTGAAAGTTGACTTTTATGGTCAGTTTTTGGTGAGTCTGCTTGACACAATGCTGAGTCAATAGGAACAGGATAAACACACACAAAATCACACACAATCGCACGCACTGTGGTCGGTGAGGTAGGAAGTTCTCCCCACCAGATTAGGAGTCAATCCCTCATAAACCACAGTCTGCATGATGTAATCACCACAGAGGGAGGTCACATGGATGGTATGCGATTCTCAATGCCTTTGGAATTGAACGGGAAAGTCCCTTATGTCCTTTGTAATGCCGCGTTCGGGTGCAAGGATGAACAGCTGCATGATGTGCAGGAGTCATCTGTCACAAATCATTTTAATGTGTAGTAAGCTATGATATTGTGAGACAGTGTCGACAGTTCGCCAGCAATGCTTCTTTGCAATCACATAACTTGTCATTTATGCGCCACTGTCAATCTCTGTCACTTAAAAAGACAGCGTGTCGTATCTGAATGATATGCGATAGTTGTCTTCTGTCACGAGGTCCATATCCATAAGCTGGGTGGTTTAGGGTTGAAGTCACTGAGTTCACTTGGATGATGAGTTTGTGAACGCAAGAAGTGTGCGCACCAGATCCAGCTGATAGCAGGTTTTATGTTCTCCCCGTGGTGGTGTTGCATTTATCTGAGAAATTAGTTTCTGTGATGAGATAAGACAGGATGCGAGAATGTTTCCTAGTACACTTATCTCAGAATCAGAAAGGTCAAATGTCAGGTCTTTGCAGCAGAGAGTGTCCCATTTAAGTATCCTTTTAAGGTAAATTCTTTTTCTTTACAACTTTGCTTTCATTTCCTCTGACCAAAACAGTTTATGGTAGATTGCATGTGGACAGGGTGTTTAAAATCAAGGTAGTAATTCCAAGTCTACTCATATTCAAATCTAATGAATATTTATAACTAATAGAGTTTACATAGTATGGTTAAATGAGGACCATGCAGTAATGGAACTCCCACACAGGTGTTTTAACACACTGATGTAACAATGAAGTGAAATTGCCTTGACAAGTGTGGTTGACATACCAAAAAAAAAAAAAAAAAAAAGGAAAATGAAAGAAAGATAGTGACACTGACAGTTCAGTACTGTGGTCACATTACCACAGTATTGCAGTTATCGTCACTGCCCTAACTACTTGTCAAATGTTTGGACACAGCTTTCTTTTCACTTACAGGAAAAAGTATACAAACAAAGTTAACTGTTGGCCTAGGCTCAGCTCAGGCTTCAGTAAATAAGGCAGGTTTGAGCTATCTCACAGTTTCCAACTTCTCAAATGTGATTTTTTTTTTGCTGTTTTTTTTTTTATCCTATTTTAGTAAGATTGAAGGCTTAAATAAGTTTTCATATAGATAATTTGCTCCTGTGGCAGTGCATCTGAATGGTAATGAGTTTTTATGACTGCCATATCTCACAGAATAGCTGTGGAAGTTGTAACACGCACACACACACACACACACACACACACAGTCCCACCCATCTTTCCTGCTCACACAAACGTGTGCACAAACACATGCGCGCATGCAAATTATAACAAAGAAGGGTTGACAGAAAGGTCATGTCTGTTTGTTTACTGTTGTCCGTGCTTTGTGTGTGTGAATGCATGTGGGTAGTATTGCATTGTCTATTCATTGTGTTATGGGTGATAAACAGCTCACCTCTGTCACCCCGTTGTTGACTAGGGTTTAGTTACACTGAGAAGGGGGCGGCGCTGAGGAGATACGACAGGCACGGGTGGAAAAAAGTGGAAGGATGGAGAAAAGAGAAATAAAGAAGGAAGGGGAGAACGATGAGAGGGATGAGAAAAGGAAGACATTAAGAATGGCAGAGAGTTAAGCTGTTCTGTTGTCTGACCTGACTTTGTAGGACTGGGCCTTTTTTATTGGGTCATATTTGTGTGAGGGATGTTTTGTTCTGTGTGTGTGTGTGTGTGTGTGTGAGTGAGTCAGAGAGAGAGAGAGAAAGAAAGAGACGTGTTGGCTTATTGGAAAAGGTCTGTCCATTCTCACTCAATCAATATTTCATTTAAGATTTATCTGGCTATTCCTCTTGTGCTGAGTGTGCACATGTGTTTCCTGTTTGTAGATTATAGCTAATGGAGTTACATGTAGTTGTGTATACAGTATGTGTTTGCTTGTGTGGGTACATACTGTAATACATTAGAGTTGTGTCTATTGTTATATGACTAAACTTCTTTTTATTTCACAAGTTATTCCACAAGATATTTAATTCTTAACAGTATAATAGAGAGAATGCTGTAAATTCTCATATTTGAGCACATTTAAAAAAAAAAAAAATACAGTAGTTAATTCAGTCACTATTACATTTACATGGTTTGATTTTGTATGCTAACTGAGGCTTTTTATGTAAGAGCATCACTTGATGGGTTTACTAGTTTGACTGTATTGATTGACGATGTATCCAGCGTAACAAAGGATACATAAGCAGTTGACCCCCATTAAAAATCATAGATTTGTGTTGGTGAGAGGGATTATGCAGCTCAAGAACCTGTGATCTTGTTCCCCCCAGCTAAAATTGAGTTAGGCATGATTGGCAGTAACAGAAGGAAGAAGACCCATTTAAATAGAGAGCGAGAGAGATATCTGGCAGACACTGATGAAGAATCTCAATTGAGAGAAAGCCAAGACAATGAAACACCCAAAGAGATGAGCAGAAAATACTCGAGAGAAGGGCAGAAAGAGAGCCAGACGATCTAGAGAGACAGAAAGGGCTGATGACAAACAACCCGGAATGAGAGTATGATATTCACAGAGATAAATCCAGACAGACAGCGAGAGGGAGATAGAGAGAGAAGTGGACAAAGTGAGAGAGAGAGAGAGACGGGGGGAGTAAGTGCGGGTGACGCACACAGACTGAGAGAGTGAGACAGAAAATTAATGGGGAGCTTTAGAAGGTAATGGACTGTATATCCCCTGTGGTCTGATGGGAGTCCCATTCAACCAGTGTACTTTAGCCATTGTCTGCTCCATTGTGTATTCAATATCCAGATGCTCTCCAGCCCTGGGGCTTTTGCAGAAGAGTACAAGGCAGCTTTTTTTCCACCTTTATTTATTATGGGGGGAGTTTCTTGGAGAGCAATGCTCTTTTTCAGACAACACCCTGATCACATTCACACAGTTATACATTCAAACCTGGAAGCTGTCCAGTACAGCCACAGTCTGATCTGCGGGTCACTGAGCAGCTCTACTGGAGCAGTTGTGGTTAAGAGCCTTGCTCAGGGACACCTCAGTGGTGGTATTGAGAGAGGGGTAAGCACTCCTTTTCACTTTCCCCACCCAGATTTGTATTACCAGTCTGGGGGACTGAGCTTCTTTATTCCTCAGGCCACCACTGTCCAGTTTAGATTTTCCTTAACTTGAAAGGAGGATTTTTTTTTTGTAAATGAATGTTTGAGTTTTTTTTTATGTCATCATCACACAGTGGTGGAAAAAAGTTTTTGGACACCCTTAAAAATGTACACAGTCTCAATAGGCTGAAAATCTTGTCTCCTCGAGTGTGTTTCCTGTGTTTTGTCTCAGAGGAACTTTCAAATGTGTTTGCTTTATATAGATACGAAGCACAGCACGTATGACCCTTATTAGTGGATCACTGATACCAAAATGACCAATACTCAGAATTTCTTATGTATTTTTTTATGGAACCAATTTAAAATTTTTAATGTCTTTTAAAGATGTGTTTAGAATTTTGGCTGTGACTGTACTAAAAAATTGCACTTAAGAATCATCAAGAATGATTCTTAATGTAGTATTTCAAAATGCATGGGGTGTCTGAAAGCTTTTTTCCACCACTGTGTCCTATATATCCAGTATACTCATGTGTCATTTATTGTCAGAACTGAGGAAAAAAAACACAGGTTATGTGACATAAAAGAAATCCACATCCTGTGTGTGTGTGTTTCTGTTTGTGTGTGTGTGTATATGTTGTGTGTTTGATTTGTGGGTGGCTGTGTATGCATGCAGCTATGCGGCTTTGTTTGCAGTAGAACAGGTTAGGGTCTTGCTGACCAAGAAACAGTTCCCGTTTTTCTAACATAATAAACCAGATACTCAATATATCATTGGCAAAAGCTGTTATTATTGATTGATTCATGTTGATGTGTTGTTGACATGTCACAAAAACAGGAACGAGAAGTGCTACATGATCATTCTGTTTGCTGTTGTAGAGCAAGGCAATGTCCTGTATAACAAGTGTGAAACCATTCAGAGATGCCAAAGTGTTTCCTCTGCAGTTCAACTTGCAGGTGGCACTAAACTACACCACAGTCTACAGCACATCCGCACACTGTGGTTATTGCATGTACACCCTGACACTTTGCAGTGCTATTTCGGTGTTGAGACACTATATTTCAGACACTGTGGTCAGCCACCAGATATCTGCTACCTATATACGCATATATGATATACGGCTCAGGTTCAAAACAGACAATGAAAAAATTTTCACAAACATGCAGCTGTGTCCTGTGCCCCCAACCCAAATCCATCTTCACTGTTCACTTAACAGCAGTCCTTAACAGTCTTTCAAGGCTGCTAAAACAAGCTAATTGTTGTGTTAGCTAACACAAGTAGTGTAGCTATTTACTGCTTTCTACATTTAAAAAAGGGAAATGTAAATCTGAAAACAGGAAATTTGGACTGTGTTGAAAAGCCCAAAATAAAATGTTATTTTTTAGTGAGTAGTGTTTTAAAATAATTCAGTCTGCACATTATAATTTCTATTGTAATGTGTCACTATGAAATACGAATCTATCTATTGCCTTACTACCAGTTTTGAGTAGTTAGACTGAGCTTTATTTTATGTGTTTTTGCCAATAGCAGATAAGCAAAAAATGGAAGTACATTAAATTGATGTAAATTGTCTACTTTCCCCACATGCCTGTCCTGCAGGTGTTGCTGTTGAGGCATTTTAATCAGAATTTCAGTGGATTTTTCTCAGAAGAAGGAGTAACCTGCCTCAATGGATCAGATTCCTTTGATAGGAATAACACTCTTCTTTGGAATTGATAGGGTTGATGCTATTCCTGATAAATGCTACCTTTGCTGCCATTGTTATTTAATGTACGTTGACTGCACTTGTACCGCTGTTGATACCACATTGTTCTGCCTACAGTCAGAGTTGCTTGTTCAAACAGGATGATCCAAGTCACCTGTCAGATACAGAAGAAACACTACAGGCCATGATGTCATAGTATTATGCAATATGTTTGCTGTTCAAGACTTTCCTGGAATATTCAGCTGCATGTGATTGTCTTTCAAGCCAACAAGTGTTGAGAGACAAATGAATTCAAGTTTCTTCAAATTTACTATTGCTTTGCAACTTTGAATTAACAATTAAATAAAACAGCTAAGAACTGCTGGCTTTTCTTGTAAGCATCTTCTAGCACATTTTCGGGAGGATTTAAATCTAAACTCTTTAGAAGACTTCCTTTTTGTTGAGACAGCAAATCTGCTCTGAATGCTGTGGAGGGAAATGTCCTTAATTAGCCCAAACATTAGCTCTGTTTCAGCTCAGTAGCTTGGGGCTGTTAAGTGGGGGAGGGGGAGTATCAGATAAAAAAGGGAAAAGGGCGAAAAAGGGGCAGCAGCGGAATAAAGGCTGGGGTTTAAGAATTACCATAAGGTGCCATGAAACTGCTCCTAATGCTATCTCAATTAAAGCACCATCCTACTGATTTTATGACTAACTCTGTGTCCATCTCATGTTCTTAGCACTGTCAGTCAGCCTGTTGCAATTGTGGAAAAATTATCCTTGTGTCAGTATGTGGACATGTGCACATCACCATAGATTACTGAGAAACTCATCTGGTCTGGTTAAATATTGAGTCATAGCCAAACGTGTGTGTGTGTGTTAGTGAGTGGTAATGACCGTCACTTGAAACTAAACAGTGTGACTTCTTTAGAATTTTGGCAGCTAAACTCATTTCTCTGTGTGAGTTTTCCTTTTTTCTGGAGATTCCCTGGTATGTTTGACACACATTGTATTTATTTTCTTTGAGGATTCCCGTCTCTTGTTTTTGAAAACTATTCATGCCCTATTTCCTCTTTTGGACTGCTCATAAATATGACTTTTGTTATTTAGGGATTTTTTCCCCCTCTCATCAACCAAAACAGGTCCTGCCAGCAAGTGTTTCTGCTTCGTTACCAAAACAAAATGAACGATAGCTGCTTGCTTCTCTTCAATCCTGTGTTTTATGTAACGAGAATAAACAATATGCATACACACCTGCTTTTGTTCATTTGGCAAGCTTGAGCCTTAAGAGTTTAGACATGCCATTAGGGAGCTAACTCTAAAGTGTGTGACACTTAAAAAGACAGATGCAACAGTTGTGTGTAAAAGTTTGTGAAGCTGCTTGTTCATGAATGTTACACATGTGGATAGCCCGCCCCGTTTTTTGTATGGCTGTTTGAAATTACCTGTATGTTATGCTTAATGGTGACAAACTTGCAGGTGGTGCAGGTCTATTTTTGCACAGCTCTCAAAAAATATGATATTTAAAGCCTGCATTAAGGTTTAATATTTTTTGCTAGCTCTTGCCCAACATGATACAAATTTTTGGTATCAACAACACTGATATATAAGGGTTTACAGGATATAGGATAACATTAGTAGTGTGTAGTATATTTTACATAAACTCACCAATAAGTTTCCTGAAAGACATCATGAAATGGAAACTCTCAGAGTTTGAATTCCGTGTCCCTGTGTTTTTTTTTTGTTGTTTTTTTTTTAAATCCTTGACTTATCCCTTCCCTTGTCAAATGTTTGATGACTCACCATGCACGCAGTGGTGTCAGAATAATTCATCCAGTCAGTTGTGACTTTGGGTGTGTGTGCTGGACACACTTGTCACGTCAAACTGCACTTATCCACATGTGAGTTGTTTGCTAACAGACCAATATGAAGAGTGATAGAAAGAATTGTGTGTTTGGATGTCAGTGGGCAAAAAATACAAGCTCCACCCACTTTTTGAAGTCCAAATAAAAGCTAATGATTTGATTTAAATCCCTCTTATAATTGTTCACCACTCAAATATTCCATTTGGTTGAAAATCGGCATAGTACAGAAGCTAAAGACACTCTTAACGTCTGTTTGAGTGTTGTTGCAATGGTTCGTGAGCAGTTGCAGCTGATGTCAGATGTCAGCCCTCTCTTGTGGATAATGTATGTAATGGAAATACTGCTTCCAAATGAACTTGAAGGCCTTTCTGGACTGCAGTTTCTTGTGACTTATCAGCAAACATGTACTAGTACAGATACATCTGCAAGAGGCTAATATCAGCTAATATTAGTGCAGCAGTCAGTGATTTATTGATCTAGGGCTAGTTCTTAGATAAACTTTGTGAGCCCTAAAGTTGTTACAGGGGTTAATCTTTTCATTAGTTGATCCGAGGATAAATCATTTTTAACCATTTTGATAATGGATTCATGATTTCAGTCCATTTTTTTTTCAAGCAGAAATGCCAAACATCTGCTGCTTCTAGCTTCTCTAATGTGAGGATGAGGATTTGCTGCATATTTTTGGTCATTAGGCTACGAGAATAATTTAAAACTCTTTGGGTAATGACTGTTTGTAGAATAAAACAAACTATTACTTTTGTCACTTGGACTCATCGAATTTGTAATGGGTATTTTTCACAACTTTTTGTCAGTTCATAAACTAAATAATTAAGGTGCACTTCTTACTCTAAAGCCCAAGTTTATAAATTAAAGTTTATAATTTACTCTACAGTGTCAGATCACAGTCTGAAATCAAGAACACATTTCAGTAAATATTTTATTGAACCAGACAGGTTGAATCTTGACTAATGCAAACAAAACTCCATTTTAGGAATAACCTGTAATCTCCTGTTCGGAGAAACACTGTGCGTGTGCAGTGTTGGCAGACTGCTCTTTCCCACTGACTCAGCCCACAGACAGGTGTATGTACCTGTCTGAGGGAGAAAGCATGGGATTTTTCTCTCATTTTTGTCTCATTTTTGTCATTCCATCCATCCTCCAGACAACCGCAGTTTGACCCTGGTATTTTTTCAGTCTGGTGCACAATCGTTCCTCCATGTCTCTATTTTCTCTCTCCTGTCCTCCTGCCCTCTCCCTTTAACTGATTCATTCTCTTCACACTTCTCTTTTTTTGTCTCCTGTTCTTTTCCTCAATCATTCACTCCCCTTCCTGCTGTCTGTATTCAGTGTTGTTTCTCTCTGAACTTCTCTTCCTCACTGCTATCATTTAGCTCTCTCTCTCTCTCTTTTTCTATCTCTTTCTATAAATAGCAGTCTCGTGGGCTGGAGGTGTTAGCAGCAGCAACAGCAGCAGCACATGATTCATATTTTCAGCTCTGTCTTTTTATTTACCTTGCATCAGCCTCTCCTCTCCTCTCCTCTCCTCTCCTCTCCTCTCCTCTCCTCTCAGTTCTTTCTTCTCTCTTCTAGTCCTATTCTAGTGTGTTCTATACACCTAAGGCATCTGGATCACATTCAAATTACTTTCACCCCAGTAAACCCTCTGTGTGTATGTGTGTGTGCATGTGGGTGTATGCTCCCTGAATGGAGGCCATGAACAATCATGGCTTCCATTCATCAAATAGTCTCCTCTTTAAACTCCAGCATAACCTTCCACTACTCTCGCGCCACTGCTGAGTGGTCAAGCATGGAAGAAACTGATTGTATAGGGAAGCTGAATTTATGAATGTGAAAAAAGTGTCAGTAGTCAGTCAGTCCATTCAGCAGATTTTAGAGACACCTCACCTCATTCACTGAAAACACAAACACACAGATATATGGCAAAACAGTATGTAACTTAAAGCCTGTTGTGAAGTTAAAGATCTCTGTTGCAGAGTGAGTGTCAGGTCCATTAGCATCGCTTCTAGCAACAGGAAGGTTCAGTGGTAAACCAGAGGAATCTGTTTGCCACATGGCTGAGAAGATGGTTGTCTCACTTATCTTTTTGTGTGGATTTTTAATTTAAGCCACTCAAGACCAGGTCAAGTCAAGAAAATGTATTAAAGAATCAATTCAACAATCATTCAGTCAATAGGTCTCACCCTCTATTTTTAATAACAGACAATTATAAACATTTTCAGTCTAATACAGTGAGCACAATGGCTGTCTCAGTATCTGTACTCATTATACCAGGTTAGATGATTGCATCTCAAATTTGTTAGCATTGTGTACAACACAAAGATTGTATTAAGAGTCTTAACTCATGAATCAATTGTAAAAGATGTATAAGATGCATCTTAGTTGCAATTCTTTTTCATTGAAAAGTGAGATGTGTTTTGTACACTAGTGTGTCCTTAGCAGCTGTAAAATACAGAGAGTCGTTACAATTATAACTGTAAAGATAATGATGTGAGCATCCACATTCATGAACTATCTGTGTCAAGCATGCGCTGCACGCTCAAACTGTTTCAGCTGCTAAAGAAAATAGATAAAAAATATAATGTCGGGAGTCCACTGGTGGGTGCTAATTCAGTGTGTTGATCAGAAGTATCAGACACTAGTTGCTATGATATTTTAGTGTTTATAGACCAAACTGACCTGACTGACAGCAGCTGATGTTGAAGTGTGATATGCAAAAGTGCACAGATGAGCAGCTTTTATTGAGCTGTGACAGTGACACACAGTATGAGCACAGATCTGAAGAATAAAATATTCACTAACTTTTCCACTCGATGAAGTAGAGGATGATGCTTTTTTTTTATTCTGAGACTGACAAAGAGTCTGGGAACAGGGCACTTGGTGAGACTTGCAATATTTGCGCATAGCAATAGTTCTGATGAAGAGTTTTTGTTGGGGACTCTAGTAAGCACACTGTATCAAATTATCTTTACCCTGACACACTGTTTCATGTGTAATATCAATGTTTTGATTGTATTTCCAATAAAAGTAAGCTGAAAACCTTTTGGAATATAAATATTTGTTTATAAATGAATAGCTACTGATGCATTCAAATAAACCAGCCTTTAATTTAAAAAAAAAGCGTTTTTCTCCATCTGACACCCCCCAAAATAGGCCAAAACTTCTACACTGGTGTGACTTATACACTGCTTTTTACAGTTTGTGCTTAGTGTCTGAATTCTGTTGTAACTGTTAATACACGGTGTACAAATGCAATGATGTTGGATTTGCTGATGTACTATAAGTACTTGCTGTTCACTACTTCTCCACACACCCTGCTTACCTTGCACTCTCAGCTTAACCACTTTTGAGTCAGATGCTGGTACAAGCTCTTCTTCTGTTGTACAGTGTGATTGAGTGTTCAGCTGACAGTGCTATCAGCAACCACGCAGGAGAGGTCCACTAGGATTTTATAACTGAACCATGACTGCATACAGTCCTTTTACATTTACAGTATTTGGCCTAAACTGGTGACTCAGAGTCAACTTGGAAAACTGTGATTCAGCCCTGTGCAGCCTGTGTATTTATTGTAGGCTTATATTTCATACTGTGCATTGTCACATTAAAAAAGGTTGAAAATGGCAAAAATTTGAAAAAAGTTGATGTGATAAATGTAAGGTGGAAACACCTTTTGCCAAATAAGTTCTGACATTTAACTCACATGACTGATAAGCTGTTTCCACTGTCTTCGTCTCTAGACAGCGTTAGCTGACATGAAAGAACAATTAGAACTTACCCAATCTGAAATAAATTCCCCTCTCTGCAACCACTACTACTTCATTAATTACAGCCAGGTTTAACATGACATACTACTTTAAAGTTTGAAAACAAGAATTTGATTAAGTTTGAATGACCTGAACAGTTCACGAAAAGAGAGAAAGCAGTGTTCTATTCCTATAGTAGTCATATTTTCAAATGATCATCATAAACCAAAGAGCATGTGACACTCAGTAGAAGCCTCATGCCCTCCTTGGTAGTGTTAGCCTACAACCAACTATTATCTAATTGTTCGCACCACTTGGTTCATTACTCAACCATTTATTTAGTTGATAATGTCAGACAAATATGTATCATAAGCAAACAATAAAGCGTCAAATTGTATTTGTGAAAGTGACTACATATTTGAATAAATAATTACGATAAATTTATTATTTTAGCACCCATTGGTTCAATAATAGCTAGATGTACTTTACAAATACAGATTTCTTGCACACTGGATGCAAATATTAGACAATGTGTTCCCTCAAAACCTGCAATATATACATACATTTATATATTATACTTAGTTAAATGTACGTGCAAACAGACAGCAGCATGAACACACACTGACATGCTTTAAAGCACATACGCATTACACTCACACACACTGACATGCTTGAAAGTACACACACACTAACTTACACTCAAGAAGCAGTGAGGGTCCCATTGAGTAGAGGGGTCTAAGGTCAGATTTAGGGTGAACATTTGGGTCAGTTAAGGGGTCCATTGGGGGGAGACCTTCTGATGGCAAAGACGATAGAAGGAGAAGAAGAAAAGAAGAAGAGGAAAAACTCAAGCCAACACATGAATCATATCTGATGTCCTTTGCTGACTACACAGGATGTGAACGTGCAATCTCACAGTCATTTCTGGTACGTGTGTGTGCATGCCAGTCCCTCACCACTTTGCCTTATCTCTGCAAGGCCCTGTGGTGAACTGATGAGGCACATGGTTTGTTTTTTCAGTAATAGAACATGGAATGGATTCATTTTGAAGATACTTGATTCTATTGTTTGTATCTGTGAACTTGGTTGTCACAATGATATCGCCACCATGGCCTTTAGCTGCAATATTAGCTGTTTGTTAAACTGGATGCTTTCTGTACCTGTAGCAGTTACAGGTCATTTGGAGTAGTAAACAGACTTAGAGGCTTATAGTCATTCAAGTGTGTTATCGTACCTGAGTTTTGCAACACTGGAAAAGGTATTTGCAGGGTTGTTGAGTCATATAAATCTAGATAATGACCGTATACAGTAGGCAGTCACAGTAGCACCTGTCAGTAAACTATGTTAGAGTACAGTTTAGTTCTGAAAGATTTATGAAGATCATCTGTTAGATACTCTCATAACAAATGTTATGACGTTTTCTGAATTAGTTTTAGGGTTTTCCCCTTCGCTGTCGCTCATCCTGCATCTGAAAGCAAACATAAGTGAGAGACAGTGTAAGTATCATAAAAAGAGGTTTCCACATCTCTTCTTGTTGCCCATCTTTGGGACAGTGTGGCTGGAAATGAAAAGGACACTCTACTAAGTCAGGTTTTGCTTTCCCTGCTCAGCAGGTGAGTGGTGGCTGCAATGTTGTCAGAGGCTGGGAGCTTAGACAGCAAAGCAGGCTGAGTTTGACATTACCTCTGCTCATGTGCCTTTTAAAGAGAATGCCATATCTGAGCTGCAGCAAATGTTGCTCATATAGCTTAGCTCTGACAGATTATTTTTATAACTGTCGGTAAAAGTGTTTTAAACTATCAGAACATGACTGACAGAGATTGAGTGTGTGTTTTTCCAGAGCTTCCAATGTCAACATTCATACACTGATGCTGTTGTATGTGTTGGCACAGACCTGACCTGAGTGTGGACAGGTGTTGGAAATCTTTTGAAGTTGCGCTCTGATGGATCATATCAGAGTACACACACACTTTTTTTTTCCTTTCTGTTGGTCTTTGCACCTGAATAAATCAGACCTAGGCTGAGTTGATATTCACTCACATCAAGTATATGTGCCCCACAAACTGTTTGAACTAGCAGCTAGCTAAGGTGAAGCTGCCTTATCAAAAAGCAAATGTATTCATCAATGCAAATATCCTACTTTTGCTGTGCAGGAACATGAGCGCAGCGCCACTGATCTTGGACTATGCAGGCTCATCCTCTGTCTCTGTTTGACTTTCTTACCCACTTTCTTTTCTCTCTGACTTCAACCCTGTTTTTCTGACCTCTCAAACCTGCAGCAGTGTGATATAATGTGTGTTTTTGGATGTGTGCACATGCCTTTTGTGTGTTTTTGTCTCAGCTAGAAAGCCTAGTATTCATTCTGTTGACATTGCCCCCCTCCTCCCCCCATACAGCCAGTGCAGGTTTTCCAGATATTTCTTTTGACATTTCATATCTATATACGTGTGTGTGTGTGTTCATATAATGTGTGTGCTAATGATTATTTATATATACATGGATACTGTGTGAAATTAAGTAACAGATCAGATTTTAGTTGTTTATTCCACATTATCATACATGGTGATCTTATCTGCAGTTATAACTTGAATGTGTTTGTTATAAAGCAGTTACATAATTGAACAGGTCCTTTCATACTAGGATACCTGTTGGAGCAGTTTAAAGGGGCAGAGATTGGTAACGCCCATGCATGCTGATAACTTTTCAGTTTATATCTGGCCACTTAGAAGCTCTGGTCAGCACTTTGTCAAATGTCGCTAAGATTTGTTAGCTCACTGTGACACTTGCTCACCTTATCTATCAGAAATTCAAACCAGTGACTTTCCCACTTTTATTCCTTTTACCTTCAGGCAGCTCCTTTGGATGTGTGAAAAGAAAAGAGAGTAGCACAAGTTTCTTATTCATTGTCTCTTTCTTCCTTTGTTTGACCTTAATGTGATCTTATACTTCATGTATGGATATTTTAAGAAGCTATTGTGTTAACCCAGGCCTACAAATCATATTGTCATTGCTCATTGTCTTCACAAGAATGAAAGTTGGACATCTTTTATACCTGCTCTGTAAAATAGGTTGTAGGTGTATTCAAAGTTTTTGTTACAGTTCATATGTGTGTGAGTGTGGATTCCCTACGACGCGTCTGCATGTGCACAGTGACAGCAATAGACCATTCGCTATTGTACAGGTCTTTGTAAAGCTAATTGTAGCCAGATGTCCTTTGTGATTAATTATAGTGTTTCCTTTCAGAGGTGACAGAGCTGTACATTACTGTAATTATCCCGTTTCTCTCCCCATAAGAAAGTCTGCCAACCATTAGACCAAAACACAGGCAGCTGAAATAGCAGTAACTTGTTTCGTAAGCTTTGGGTCAGGACCCAAAGTAGGTCACAGGTTGAACTCTAACTTGATTCGTAAAGTTCGAAAAGAAGCTAAAAATGTCCGCACTAAGGTAATAATAAAAGCTTGTAGTCCTGTCAAATGTGAAATCCCTTAGAGACAATTGTTCTTTTAAAAAATGGGGCCTGGCGGAAGAGAAGCAGCCAGATAAGTACAAACTTTCTCACCTGAAAGAACAAGTTAATTTTGTACTTTTTTATTATTTGAAAAAGTGTTAACCAGGCTTAGACTGAACAGGGACATAAAACCAATCGCATTTGCCTCTCACCTCCTTTGTGAATAAACCTTTTAAATTTCTGCTTTTATGAAAGTGTCTGAGTTAAAAGTTTTAATCAGGGCTTGTGGTTATCTTCGTATAATTGTTTGTTTCAGTGTTGTAATCACATTTGAGAGCCTTCGTCATTTTTATACTTATTTTCCCCGAGTATGAGTCTCATTATGACATTACACAATTCTGCTTTTGTCTCAATTTACAGCTCATTATCTGTGCTGTCTTCAACTCCCACATCCTCTCTTCTCTCCACCATTTCAACCATCGACTCCTCAAACCCTCTCTCATGTCCTCTACCGACTCCTTTTTTTCCAGCCGTCTTCTTTTTTCTCCATTCTTCTAATGAGCAATTAACATCTGTCTTTCTCAGCCGTTCCTCTCATCTTCCTCTCTTCATCACTTCTTCTACTCA
>JANJYP010045761.1:0-13649 GCA_024605115.1 Rastrelliger brachysoma | reverse complement strand
TAAGAGTCTTGTCGTAACCATGGGGTTGCCAAATAACCAGTTAAGGCTCAAGGAGGTCACTGCACCCAGACATGACTTGCCAAGAAATAGCTCACAGCATGTTGGTTTTTACTTTTTTTCTGTGTTAATTACTAAAAATGTTTTTGAACTTTGGAAAACTGTGTTCCCTGTTGCTGAGAATGTGGCAAAATTGCTTGAAAATAAGTCAGACTAGCCAAACTATAAAATTATTACAATTAATTACAATTCATAGATCAGGTTCAGCTTCAACCTACTGTACTTATTGCACATAACATATTTGTGTGCAATGAGGGATTATTACTGACTATATGGGTGCACTCACTTTCAAAATATAGTGGTTTGGACAATCTGGTAGACGGCTGACTTCTTTACAACTTATCTGATCATCTGACAACTCTTAGACCCATTAAACTTCCTAGATCTTAGCAATTACTTTGTGAGTATAAAGTTAAATGAACAAAACTACAAACATGAGGCACAAGTTGGAACAAAGGAGTGCAAGACTTGCTCTATTGCTAATCCCTAGTACTGAGACATAGTGACTGGAGACGCTTCTGGGAATGAATTGAAACCTTCAAAAGGCATCTTTGTATCTTATACCCACAACCTAACCAAAAAAGGCTGCCACAGTACCATGAAACATCTGTGGGCTCATCTTTTCTTCTCCTCTGTCTCTTGAAATACACACCGTTCTCACAAATGTAGGAGCAGAACAAACTCCTCTCTCTTTTTCTGGTTATAACTAATACAAAATGTCTTCAGGGAGACAAATATTTTGAAACCGAAACTTGGTAGTGCTGCACTTGAAGTTTCATGTTTATTCATTCAAACTGTCATCAGATACAAATGTTGTCGCGGAGGAGATTGCATTTGGGAACAGCTGCGAAAGCTAAGCAGCTGCGCCTCTGCTTGAGTGCAGACGTTATTGCGGGTGTTAGCCTGGTGTGTAAGGGCTGAGTTCTCTTGCAGTTTGATGACCCTGTTAGTTCTTGTGCATGGCTGCCCTCGCTTGCTTGCGCTGGCACCGGGACTGTGGTTCTAATGAGACATTGGCACTTGCCTTTATTAATGGCTGCATCCCCTCGCTCATAAAAGTGACACATCCAAGATAAGCATCCCCCATGGCAGCGAGGTCATTCAGCTCATCAGAGACTGTGTGTGGGTCTGTGAGTGTGTGTGTGAGAGTCTGTTTGTCTTTCTCTTCTGTTAAGTGTTATGATGTTCTGTATTGCAATGCATTACACACTGCTCTGCTTTGCTTATTTAATCTCTAATTTGCATACAACACAAACTCATTTGTCATATTTCCATTAAAACAAAAAAACATGAGCTTTTCCCAACAGGACCACTATGATGAAATCTACGGGAATGTTCATGTCCTTGTCTGTTGTTCTCATCTAGATATACCCATATTAATCTGTTGGGTGATATGATTTATTTGTTGTCTGTCCTTCACTCTACAGTAAATGACAGATATCTAGTATTCATTTTAGCTGCTTTTTATGTCCTTCTCAGTTCTCCATCTGTTCTCCTGGGCAAAGAAAAACAAAAAGGAGGAGCAGATTGGACAGGGGAGACGATAGAAGAAATACAGTATGAAGCATTTGGGAGATTGAATGCATCAATTGAAATGTGGTAGATGGTGAAAAGCTGCGCTGATTAGATCATTGAGGTTGGAGTGTCAGGAAAACATTTTTGTTAAACCCTGACACTTGAAAAAAAAAACAACACCCCGGACCACAAGCCCAATATAATTCTTGCTAGTTAAGGAACAAATTAAGTGCCTTGGATGGCGTCCAGAAGTCTTCCTGCACTCTTCGATTGCAGCATTTGCTAATTGATTTTCAGCCAGGCACAATGTCAAGAAAACATTACACAACAGGCCACTGAGACACCCTGGGGGTGTTTTGTGGTTGTAGGTGGAGGGACCTCCAATTAAATCTTTTCTCAGTAGAGTGGAGTTTGGCCAGTGGAGTTAATAATATTATGTCTTTTGTTTTTTTTCAGTTTTCATATTCATCCTTGTGTAAGCTTGTTCAACAACAGAGCTGCTTATTTTTGTAAAAAGGAGGCCTGCCAGGCCAAGTGGTGTTTGTCCTTTCTATTTTATAGCCGTGAACATGTTAGGAATTAGGATGGAGGGAGAAAGAGGGGTAAAGAAAAGGAGGAAGAGGGAAGGAAAGTGAAATTGAGAAGAGGATGAGCTATGAGATGTCTTAAGTCTGGCTGTTATTATCATCATCTGTTCAGTGGTCATTACCGCCTTGGGAGTCTGCTGTCTGGACCAAACCACTGATGGAAGGGGCCAATGGAACAGCTGCGGACAGAGCTCATCCCACCTCTGCAAGCTGCCACTTTTCAACAGGAGGAGGAAGAGGGGGCAGAGGGAAAAAAAGAGTAGCAGCAGAAAATGTGAGGAAAAGAAGACGAAAGGTGTAGATTACTAAGATACCAAGAAAACAGGTTCAATGGATACAAACTAATCACACCTACATACCCTGTCAACACTATCGAGAGGAGGAGGACAAGAAGGAGGAAGGTGAAATTAAAGAGTCAAAACAGGACAGCAGGGGAAGAGAGAATATAGGAAGGGAGGTGAGAATGAGAAGGAGGAACCATGAGGAGGAAAATTACATTACAGGGAATGTTCCTTTGTTTTTGAACTCATCACACCTACGCAAGCTTTTAGTAATAAACAGGAGGAAGCGCTAATAGGTTGAAGTGGAGGAGGAGAGAAGATAAAATGAAACAAGTAGAAAGGAAGCCAGGGAGGAGAAATTGTCAAGAGTGATTCTGTGTTTAGATCAGTATTCCTGGCTACTGCATACACTTGATCACAATTACTCCACACTCTCTTGATGAAACCATGAAGGCACAATGAGGCTCCAGATGAAAGAAACCAAGACTCTTGTAAAACACAAATCAAAGTGACGCAGTGTGATCAACATCTTCCCTTTTGTGTGACCTAAAATTGTTCCCTTAACTGCAGTAGATTGGCAAAGCATCATTTAAAACAGTCCTCACCATTTGTCTTCATGAGGATAGTGAAAATGTCAGGAAGTCATAAAGCTTTTGGGTTGGACTCAGAGGCAAGTACTAGAGGAAGTGATTAAAGCATATGGCTCACATTTTTCTATGTTTTTCTCAACTTTGACATGTTCCTTTGCCACAAAGGTTATGGTTGTGTTAGTTTGGTTAGAAATGGCTTCAAGGACTTATAACTGTGATCATGTTTTTAGTCCCTAGAGAATAGTGCTATGGCAGAGACCACTGTGTATGGGCAGGATACATACAGTATACGCTATTCTTAACTTTGAGGGGTTTACAATTTAGTACAGGAGGTTGTCATATGTTGCACAAGCAGCTAATGAAGTGCTGTTGAAGCCATTTATAAACTATGACTGTAATATGTGTGGTGAAGGAACATGTTACATTGTGGCTCATTGACATGTTTTAAATAGTTTTAGGACAAACACTGAGGTCTACAGCACAGAGGAATTGGATATATCAGACTTTGGATACACACAGAATACTTGTAAGTGAGATCAGTTCATTGTTGGTTTGGCTTTCCACATGAAATTTGTTGACAATAAGAGAAATGTAGAAGCCATATCCTTTAAGATGAAAAAAATGTGACATTTCGATTAAGTTAAGCCCTCAAAGAACAAAAAGTGTGACGGTACACTCTTTGGAAATTGTTCCCTCAAAGTAATAGAGTCTATGTAACATGATAAGAGACATAATATGTACTGTGTTGGAAGGCGTGCATATCACAGATTTATGAATCTTCTGGTATCAGTTCTCTCTGCTTGGCAGTAAGATTGAGGAGACATGGCAGAAAACAAGCGTGATTTCATTATCCCCTTCTGTTTTCTCTTCTCTTATTAGTAAATTTATGGAACAGACACAGTTGTTCAAAGTGCAGCGCCTACAACTATGCAGGCGCCACAGCAACTCAACAAGTACGGTGACTTTTATGTATCTCCAAGACATACAGTTCTGAGTTGTTTCCTCTATACAAGCTAGAGGAAAGTCTCAAGAAAAATAGCTTGGATCCTACAATAAAATAGAGTGCTGATGTTGGCAGTCTTCCCTTATGGGGTACTCTGTCTCTCGTTTTCGCCCTCTCTGTCTGCTGTTTTCCTCTCTCAACCAATCTTGTTCAGTGCCTAATATGTTCGCTGTCTTTCAGACGAATTTTCACTGTAAGGGGATCACTTGGCCCATTGTTCCTCTGGTTGAAGCACTGAGTCAGAGTAGAGAGAGGCACTATTCATTTCTCACCTTGGTAGCTTTTATTAAGACCATCTTCCTTATAGTGATACACATTTATGATTTACATTTATGTTGCTTTTATTGCAGATTTTTTTATGTACAAGCACCCTGATGAAGAGTTATTTGTACATTTAGTATTTTTTANTTATAGTGATACACATTTATGATTTACATTTATGTTGCTTTTATTGCAGATTTTTTATGTACAAGCACCCTGATGAAGAGTTATTTGTACATTTAGTATATATTTTTTTTTTTTTACAAAACTGCATTGTGCGTATCTTGGAGCTTTACATGTGTTTCCTTGTCAAACATCTGCAAAGTCAAGTTTCTTAATACTGTTTAACCTGCATTGTGTAGGACTGCTTGCTTCTTCTCTGCATGTTGCTGGTTTTTTGGCACATTACTATCAATCACCAAAAGACTGACGTTGAGAGGTCATAGCCCTCCTCATGTTGATTAATGTGGCAAATCTTTGTGGTAAATGACTTGATTTCTGTTGTTTGTTCAAACAATTGTATTGAAATAAGCTGACCAAGGGTAAAATGAGACATAGTTCTGGACACACTTGTAGTAGTTTTAGCATCATAAAATGAACTAGGAACAGTATAATGAATTGATTAAATGTGTGATATTTAAAAAACAAAAAGTTGACAAACATCCAGCTTCATAAATTTTTCCATCTGTAGCTGTACTTGTTTTTTTTAAAGGGATACATAATAATGTCCTGGACAAACTGTTGATCTGGATTTGGGAATGTAATATTTTCTCAGAAGCCAAAGAACTTTTACACAATCAAGGGTTCTCTTTTTAATATAAACAGATTAAAATGAGTCATTTATTGAGAATAAATAAATAAATTTGCTAAAACTACATATTATAACATGTTTTGGGTGGTTGGTGGTTTTGGATTTTGTCAGAATTACAAAGAATAAAAGATAAATATTTTTTATATTTATTTAGAATTATATTACTAAAAGTTATGTGGTTTTTTTTAGTGAAACTAGTTTTCTATTATAAACAATCTGAAACTGTATTCAGCTTTGGGTAATAGCTATGCACTGTAATGATCTTATGTGCAAATAGCTACACCATATGTTGCTTAAGCCTGGTTAGTAACGAAGTAATGAAATGTTTCCAGCCAAGGTAAAATGTCATAAAAAATTAATTTAGTTCTCCTTTGCCACTTGTCTCACCTGTTCATATTCTACTTCTGTTTTATAGCTTACATGCAGCACTACATACTTGCATTACTGCAGTCTGCAATTGGCAGGAATGTGTATCATGTAACCCGTGTCCTTGTGAACATTCATGGGCATCTCTGTGTTACTATAGTAGAGCATGAGATACAAACAAACACAGGACCCACTCACCAAAACAGCTGCTTCTTGGTATCACTAGTGTTTAAAAACTCAAAATGGTACTCATAATGGTAAGTTTTCAAACCTCAAAACTCACACAAAACACACAATTTCAGGTAAATGACCTTGATAAACATGATAATAACAGGCAAAGCAGAGTATTTGAATGGACCATACAATGAGAAAAAAACTGATTATGACTGAAAACAGGTTACTACCAAGTGTTCAGTGGACATATTATTTCCAGTCACCATCTCCATCATGTTTCCAGACAATGTGTCAGGGGCAGAATAATGCAGGACTTGGAAAACCTTGAAATAGCAAACGCATTGTGACACATTTAGCTGAATTGTCATGCACTCTAGCACCTTGGAGTTGCTAAAACACCACCGCAGACAATTCCACATCAATTTCCTGAGAGTAATGCGTTATTGCGTGGGGTTGTGTTGTGTGGAGCATCCTTCGCTGCACTCAGTTTATTTTCACTTTCACCATGGATTTCTTTTTTTTTCTTGTCCCTGGTAAATTAAAGTATTTGTGAAGCACTGATGCAAAGCAATGCTGTTTGACACTCAAAGTTCTCACACAGCATGCACACTGATATATAAAATGCTTGAAAAAGCTCTCTGCAGCATGTTGTCTACTGTATATGTCTCCATGAATAGCAAAGAAAAGTTTCTGTGTGAAGCATTATAGAGGTCATTTAATGATGAGAGAAGATGGAGAATGGTTGATTTTCGAAACTTTTTGTTAGTCGTTGTTCCCATGCAACACTTATCTAGTACTATAAGCTGTTCTAAACAAATGCTAAAAATACTGTTTGTGTCTGGAGTCCATATGGCTTCCTGCTGGACTTGTATCAGTGCATCTCTGCCTGTCTCCATTCACTAGATGGCATCAGCTGGTGTGTTGCATAAAGCCGATGGACATGAGCACAATGTTGGTACAACGCTGCAGTCCTCAGGCAAAACAGTGTGGCATCAAGCCTAATAGAGACATCGTAGAGGCCTATTAGCACAGATGGTTGTCATATGTATGCAAATACGGAGCAAAGTGAATCACGTAGCTCCATCAGCACCACCTGTCTGCCTCATGCAGCTTCATCAAAAAAAAAAAAGAAAACCTTCTGCATCCACACACAGACAATTATCTACACACTACCTTCCCTCCATTTCCCTACGGAGGAACAAGTCTGTTCTTTACAATCTACAGCTGTATATTAATTAGAGTAAAGACATTAATCATCATTTTGTTCTTTTTCAAGAGCAGACATAAGAAGGAGAGGTTGGCAGAGCCCAATGATCGACAGATACAAGCAAAATGGCGGAGGAAGGGCAAGTCGGTTGTTCCATGTCTTTGTTGGGGATGTGTTGAGGGTGTGATTACTCGGGTGAGATGTTAAGTGAGGGTTTTGGGGTCAAGGAGCATCACGCCCAGGGGAGTTGGCATATTGCCCGTGTCTTCTGTGTGTGTATGCATGTATTGAGAAGGAGTGCTATTATACTACTTTCCTAAAGGTTTGCGTCTGTGAGATGACTCAAAGGACGGGTTCACAATATTTCAAGGCTGTCTTAAAATAACATGCAGATCCCCAAATAAACATTGAAGTTGCTTTTTTTTCTCACCGCAGTCATTCCTTCTGTTACTGACCATTAGAAGATCCCTTCATGATGCACTTTTAATGTAAGTGATGGAGGCCAAAATCCACAGCACTCACTCTGCACAAAAATGTATTATCTGTGAAATTTATTTGAAGCTAATATGAAGTGTCAGCCATCTAAATTAGTAATATCAAGTAGATATCTTTCAACATTACAGTCTTTTTAGTTCCAAAGTCCCTCTTTTGTTACTATATTTCAACCACAGCTCAATAAGGAAAAACTGCCCAGGGAAACACAAAAAGGGAATTTCAGGCTAAAAAGACTAAATGTGGCAGATATCTGATATGACTAACTCTGACTGCTGAAGCCCCAGATAAGCTTCTTAACTGTAGCATATAAGGCATATAAACTTTTAAATGCATCTTTCCACAAAACGACTGAATGGGCATATGGATTTTGGCCCCCATCGCTTACACTGAAAGCACTTTTGATATAACTCAAGATCAGTTATTTGGTGAATGTGTTGAAAGAACAATAACAGCACAGCAATGTCAACCGCAGGATGAAAGGAAACCTTTAAACCTAGAAGCATTAAGAAGTGATGATAAAGAAAGTAATTATTTTTTTCAAGTTTGCATGATGCAGTACAAAACTCAAATCTTTTTTTCCCCCCTCCTGTCTGTGGGGGATTAGTAATGACTGGGCATAATCCCACGGGGCCACTGTTTTGATAACACAGTTTTTTTTTTTGGTACTCCTGATCATATGCCAATGCAGCATTGCCAGCAGATGCCTTAGCACAATATTTAGACTGTGGTTTCACATATTCCACTGCAGTAAGTAATATTCAAGTTGACATTTTGCAGTGCATTTTTATTTTGGCACGTAGTTTTTTTTTTCTTTTGTTTTAACTATTCCTTCACATTCCTTCCATTTTTTGATGTAAATGTTGAAGAGGCTATGCTGTTGAGAAACAAAGGAAATTCCCAATGGAGAATACAGACAATTACAGTACTTTGTGATTTGTATATTTTTGAAAAATCCCTGATTGTTCTCTTCCATGATGGCCAAAAACAATTGATATCACCAGGATACATCTTTTGAGAATAAAATGGTGACGATCAAAAACAGCTCCATCTTTGGAAAAAAAAATCAGCCATGTCCAAAACAATAAAACATATATAAAGAAAAAAACATATACTTTTTATTCCCTGGAATGTGTTCATTAAAATGTGTGGAGCAATGGATCTGTGGATAGGCTCCAGTCAATGTTTTAGAAAATCATTGCTTATCGCTATGATTTAAGGCATAAGTAAACTTTGTAATCCCGTGAGGTTTAGCAGCTTCACACTTACGTTAATCCCATGTTGTACTAACAAAGACTTTGTTCTCCTAAACCTCCACAGGCACAAACTAAGCATGGATTAGCACAGAGAAAGAGAGGGATTTAAACACTGTTAAACAGGGTTTTAGGATTTTTTAAGTTGTGTACTCAGAGCTAACATCCCATTTGCACTAACTACCTAATGGCATGGTCAATTTCAAAATTACTTCATTGACGTTCTGCTACTGAAACGACCTTCATCCCAGTTGGCATCCATCATTCAGTTTGCTCTTTTCACACTCAGACCCATTGCCTGTGGGACCTCTTTATTTCCTTTTACAAAACACACTAAAACCCTAAATTCCATTTCAGAGAACCATTGAGCATAAGCATATGGCCCACAGGCAATTAGGTTAGCCAGATAGTTATCTCCTTTTAAATCTCTTCTTAAAACATACTTTTTAGCACTCCTTTCAGTCTCACTCTCTTCACATACACACACATACACATTCATACTAAAAGATGGGGAGGGAGCATTGGAGAAAGTGTGCATCTGTGAGTGGTTTTGAAAGAACATAGCGAGTAGTGAGAGCAGCATGTGTGTGATGAGCCCTGGGAAGGCTCTTTACATCCCCTCTTTCACCACATCAAGCCCCTCACAGACTCCATACAGTAAGTTCTTTTTTTTTTTTTTTTTTTTTTTACAGCCTCTGTGGACCCACGACCACGTTGCTAAAAGCTGCTCTCATCAGAGAGTTCACTCCACAATGCCAATGGAAGTAGCTCAAACCACAGAGTTACTACCCATAATAATGACGGCAGAGTGAGAGGCCACCCATTGATGAGTCACCACCTCCATTACATTACTTACTGCATGGAGGTCCCACCACTACCACTGGGCAGGTACAGCTGGAGAGGGCATTAGGAGGGACGTTAGGAGAAATGCTGTTTAGTCGCCATATGTTTTCATAATGAGAGTGCTCCTTGACTTATTTATTGCTGTTCATTCCCTCTCTCACGTATCTTTCAGGTTTTGAGGTTTGTTACTAAGTTAAAACCACTAACTCATTGTTTTCCAGGGATGATTGGTCATCTCTTTCCATGCAACAACTTTGTAATTAGATAATTTTATTAATAAAAACTTGTTTTCTTTAACTTGCAAATAACTCCATTAGTTCCTGTTTTTATATGGTTAAGTATTGTTTCGTGGCAGCTAAATATCATTTAGGACTCCTCTGAGGAATTGAATACTTCTATAATCAAAAATAATGGTTTTCATACCAAAATACATGTTTTTAATGCAAAGTAATTGGTAATACATTTATTAAAAGTTGTAACTGTTAAAATGTCAAACGACAAACTATTCTATTTTAATTAAATTAATATGTTCACACATGGACATGCACACACTTTAATGGCATGCACCACAATAATTAAACAAATTATGAATCCAGTATGATATATCATCCTGTGTAACAGTCACATGTTCTTCTTAGTCAGCTGTTTTGTAGAAACAAAAGATATGATCATTAAGAATTTAGAACAAATCTCATTAGACATTAATAACAATACTAAATGAAAGTTAATCATTAATTTCACTAATAAAAATGTAAAATAAAGTCCTAGTTTTAGGAGTATTACTTTCATCTTTTCATCTTCTTTAACTCAGCTGTCACAGCTTGTTGCCAAGTAGTTTTGCGCCGATGAAGCCCATCTTATGCAACCTTCTTATTCAATCCTGGGCCATTCTGAAGACATGACCTAGCCATTAAATTTGGCGGCTCTTGATGTACAGCACCACACTGTTGCATTTAGTCATCTTGCATATCTGTTACTTTCAGATCTTCTCCGGCCAGAAGATTCGTCATATTTTCTTGACACATCCATCTTTTATTATGTAAAATATTGTCACATGCCAGCACTGTGAACTATATAACAGTGGTTTTTTTATATTGAGGTTATACAGTTGGACCTTTAGTTCTTAGTGCAAAGATTAACTGCCACTTAACATTGCTTATACGTATAATGGTATAATAAATTCAAAATGTTTGACTGTAGAAAGCGGCCAGAACACTGGTCCAGTATGAGCCGAAGAACTATTTACTGCACTTGAAATGATTTATATGTGCTTATATATCAATGACAAGTTCTGGTACATGTTTGATTTGTACATGTGAATCATTTCACTAACACTACATTTACAAAATTGACCCATTAATACACTGCTTTGGATTTTCTCACATCTTAATTATCAGCTCATTTTATCCACTTCCACAAATATCAGATCTGACAAATGTCTTCCAGTAGATTAGTCAAATGTAGCAGGAAAAGGAAATTTGCTGATAAAAAGTGGCTCTGTTAACATGCAATACTTGATGCAAACTTTAGAAAACTGGAGTACAAATATATATAGTTTCTGGTCATCTGTGGAAAGATCAGTGTTGGCACTCACCTCTATGTGCAGCTGCAATGAGTTAATCATATAGTGTAAAACTTTAAAAAGTCAACTATTCATTGTTACTAGTCACACTTTCACTCTCACAGGTGGGATTCCTCTCCACTTTAAGTTTACTTTGTGGGAATATTCTGAAGGCCACAGCTGAAACAACACATCAAACACATGATAAATTGAGTGTCTTATAGGTGTTTGACAGTGCTGGATTTGCTAAAACTACAAAATATCCTTTGACTGGGTTATCGTACATATTCAGCCCTGTAGATTTGGTTTCTGACACCTTCAGTATCAATCCCTTTCGACAGACATCCATCACTTCACTCATGCCAAAAAGTGACCTTATTTTGACTTCAAATTCATATCTGTCTCTTTCACTGGAGACAAAGCAGCGCATTGTTGAGATACCTGTGTAATCATGAGAGACTCTGGTGCCTCTTGCCTTTTGACCTTAGATGTATTATCCACGCTACTCTCTCACTGTCTTATCCAAAGTGTGGCCTGAGAAAGACTGTCAGGCTCCCAGCTATGTTAAAGGCACTGGAGCTAACCGCAGAGCATGTGACATACAGTAATGACCATATAAAGCTGACCTTGGCATCTGATTACTTTCTTAACACGCAACACCTACACTATGCACCGAGACACATCATTTAGTATTTGGAGGTCATTTTCAGCAAGAAAACTACGATGCATAGCAGACCATATGCGCTCAGTATATTTGGTTAATTGCCATTTCTAATTTTTCCTTCTGCTGCTCGACCCAAACAAAGCATAGATACAGCACAAAGGCTGTGTCCTATATTTGTCAAAGCACTGTGGCAGTTGTTTGGCAAAGGGAGTTGAGTTGGAGTCTGATTAGTCTCATACCTCTCTCTGTAACACCTCCAACTTTGCAGCAGGAGTTCCACAGAGTTAATAAAGGGGCAGGGGGACTTCAAGTAATGCAGCTCTGTGGATGAACGGCATCTCAACACAGTATAATGGCGCCTTTGTGAGGCAGCAGCAGTAATATGGAACTTCATTGGTCTTGACTTGTCTGCTGTGGCCAAATTAACTTTGACATCTAGTCTTTGTAAGGTGCTTGCTACATTTATCACTTAGTGGTATCATGCGCCAAAAATACTGTTTGTGTATGTGTGTTACAGTATGAGCATATTAATATGGCTTTGATTGTGCGTGCGTGTGTGTGTGTGTGTGTGTGTGTGTGTGTGTGTGTGTGTGTGTGAGAGAGAGAGAGAGAGAGAGAGAGAGAGAGAGAGAGAGAGAGAGAGAGAGAGAGAGAGAGAGAGAGAGAGAATGTCTTTTCTTTCTCTAGGCACATAGCTACTGATGTAATGAACAGAATTACATTAGTTTATTCAGTTCTTCTAAAACCACAATGAGTATTCCCCTGATGGTTTTCCCTGTCTGCTAAGCTTTCCAATCAGACCTCACAGCAAACAGTTTACAAATGCGTTAAGCAAATATCACACTTTGCCAGATGTTAAACAATGAGTCAGAAGATGTGGAAAGAGTGTGATTTTCTTGCTTTTTCGATGCATCTGTTGTACTTTTGAATACATTTTAGTATTTAAAGATCCCCTCTGGATATATTTAAAGATGTATAAACATAATTCTTGGAATACTAATTTGTGTACAAAAAAGTTCATTAAAATCCTTAAAATCATCTCCTCCTACTCCCTTGATTGAAAAACCTAAACTATGAATATGCAAACATTTATGTTAAAGTTTAACAAGATGTCTCCCGCTTCATTGTCCCACATTCTGTTCTCAGTGCACTGGAGGCTTCAAGTTTCCACATCACACTTCCATAAATTGCATACTGGACCATGACTGGCTTTCAAACTGGTTGCGATGCCACAAATCATACCAGGCACTTTAACTCAGATTTAAGGTGCATGCAGAGAAACTTTTCTCCAACAGCCTTCTAGTGTCACACTCCACACATACATCATCCTGCACAATAAAGCTCAAACATCCAACTGACAAAGACACATTTTTGAGGGGAGGAGGACTTTTTAAAAGGAAAATAGACTCCATGAATTACAATTCTAGGAATTGTAATTCATGAAGTCCGTCTTTCATCCAAATAATCTTTCACTGAAATCACTGTACATCACAGTGACGGCAGCCAGTTATTGATAAGTCATTAACACACATTTCTCCTGCAAATTTGACAGGCTGTCATAACCTGTTGTCTTTATAATGAAAAATGACAATAGCGAACATCACTTGATTGATTAGCACACACAATTACTGTCTGGGCCTTAGAACTGCATGAAAAACAGCCCTGCTGCGGCTCCCGTCGGCTACTCTGTGTGACATTTTAATCTACCAGCAGATTAATGGGACACTGGCAGAGTGGAGAATATTCTTATATTGATTTTTTCTTTCTGATGAATCAAATGCCTCCCTTTTAGTGACAGATTTACCATATATCTATTCAGGTCTGCCAGTTTTGTGTGTGTCTGTGTGTGTGTGTGTGTGTGTGTGTGTGTGTGTGTGTGTGTGTGTGTGTGGAGGGGGGGTATGTAAAGAGAGAGAGTAGGTACAGTGTGAATGAATGATGATATGAACATGAGTGAGTGAGTGAGTGAGTGAGTGAGTGAGTG
>JANJYP010045734.1:0-17244 GCA_024605115.1 Rastrelliger brachysoma | reverse complement strand
AGTCCTAAAAACTATAGCAGTCCCTCAAGTGTCAGAATGAAGAGTCTTTTATAAATAAATGTGCTGGTGTGGTTTCAATTAGATGGGCCATCCTGATGAATTCAAGAAATGCTTTGATTGCTCTGATTACGGTAATCACTCGTCACTGTTTTTTATTAAATGATTAATTATTATTAATAAAGTTTGCAGTAACAACCTCTAAACCCTCATAGGGATGTTATGACATGTGCCTGCTCTTTTTCAATCTGTTGCATACATAAGAATTAAGATGCATAGTCTCCTGTGGGACATTGGTCCCTCTGCTGAGATGCCAAATTAATAATCATCAAATTATCAGTCAGGGCAGCTGCAATTTGATGTGTCTCCAGAACTATCTGTGCTAGAAAGCTAATTTAGAGACTTGATATCAGTGTTTATATGATGTGCTGGCTTAACTAGATGGGGACATGACCACACAACTAGATGGGGACATGACTACACACCAATCACTTTTGTTATTTATATCCAAATGCTTTTATGTTGCTTTCCTCTTGCCCCTAAAGAACTATATTTTAAACAAATGCAAATTTTGGAGCAACAGGGTAACCCATGCAACTTCCTGTGGTGTCCTTGCTCAATATTCCAAACCACTGCAACCCAAAAAGAAAAAGCTGCTATAACAACAAAGTTCCACAACTTGTTAAAATCTAAATGCATGGCTTATTCAAGTTTGGACATTTGTAACATTCAAATTAACCAACTCACCTCTCTGTGCAGTTTAACAGCATGTATGTTCATTGTAAATCCTAAGAAATACTGAAGACCTGACAATCAAATTCATATCCACTGGGCAGAGTATCTTGACTTCCCAGCCACACAAGGATCTCAGTTGTGGCACACTGGCTGTGACGCTGCCGTTCCTGACGACAGATGATAAAGTGCAGTAATGGAAATGCCATCCTGTTACAGAGGCTCCGGTGTCGACAAGAAAACAAAACAAAGTCAATATTGAAGAGGCGAAACAATGTGGAAATAGAAAATTGTCAAACGACAGTCCGACTTGGTAGGGGGAAAACAATCTCAAATGGCATGCAAAACAATGTCAGGGATGGGGCTGCTGTTTTAGCTGTGGGATTGTGTGCCTGTTAGTGTGTGTGTGTGTGTGTGTGTGTGTGTGTGTGTGTGTGTGTCTGTATGTGTGAGACAGAGAGAGAAAGAGTGAAAGTGTATGCTTCTTTCTGTAGTCTTTTTGTCAAAGGCGCCTAAAGAAAGGTGGCATGTGGTATCTAAAAGGCTCCACACGCAATCCCAGCTTGTCCACCTGTTCTGCTCCTGCTTTGATTTCAGCTTGAGAGGAAGGCAGATAGCTTGTGAGTGAAATTGTCCTGATACTTTTTCCTCCTCTTGTAATATGTAGCAATTTTTGGAAAAAAAAGTAAGGAAAGACACAATTTTAAAAATCCCTGCATAAAGATTCAAGAAGTTTAATGTCAAAGCATGTACAAACTACCCTTTTGACCGCTGTGTTAGCACACCGCCACATTCTCTCCTCTGCTCTGAAGTGAAAGAGAGAGAGACAGAGACGGAGAGAGTGTGGGAGGTGGTTTTAAGAGGGGGCAAACAGGAATCATTTGTCTCCCCTAAGAGTTAAGCAAACTGTGAAAAAAGATGAGACAGAGACAGAAGGGGAGATAGAATGAAAGATGCAGACAGGGACAGAAACATTGCATCAGAGAGGAAGGGGGAAAAGAAGGGGAGACAGAGCACTTCAGGGCATACCCAACTTAGTCATGGCCATCATAAATGATTAAAGGCCGATTTCCCATTCCGACAAGCCTACCAATCTTTGCACAGTGTAATGGAAGCTAAAGTGAAACGAGCATGGAGCGCTGCATTTGCATCAAGCAATCACCAAAGGGATGTGTTTAAAGAGTCCAGGAGGGGCTTGAAGGGGAGGAGGAATGGTTGCAGAGAGAGAGAGAGGTTTTTTTTTTTTTTTTACTATTATGGTGTGATTAAATGAGGGATATTACCTGTTTATCCAACTGCCGGGCGCAACCAGTATTTTGTTTGAGGTCATCCTACTAATCTTCACCCCACTGCTTGGCAGTGTGGCAGTGGGGCAGGGTTGGGGGTCTGTCTTTATAATTCCAGGGTGTGAGAGAGGGGGGTCATGACCTCAGAAGCAGAGGTGGAAATTGCACCAGTGGGCCTGTGTGAAAGGAGGAAGGGCTGAATGTCAGAGATAGAAACTATAAAGTCACACATATAAAGCGCAAGAATATGACACTGTGGATTTGTAAGCTTGTTTATTCTCAAATATTTGATTCAGGTCAACAGAAGTAGGCTGAATAATGTGATGTGATGCTGAACGGCAACAAAATAATCCCACAAAATCTTTATGAATATAAGAGGCGATGTCAGTAAAATGAAACCATGTGTATAGGTTGCGTTGATACACTTCTTTCATGATATGTCTTCAGTACACCAGAAAAAAACTAAGTCAGTGTACAGTTCCAAAATATTTTCCAGAGGCAATCCGGTGGTTGCAAACTTCATTTTTAGTGTCACATCAGAGGTGTATCCCTAAGCAGCACAGATCCATGAAGCAATGGGTGCATGCCTATCTCTGAGGCCATGGATGATGGATTATATGAGTAAAGATATTGATAGCCAGTGGCTTTTTTCATACAAATGAAGAGTCAAATGAGACAAACCTGAGCAGTCGTTTGATGATAAATCATATCACCCTGTGCCTAAAAGCTTTCGTGCTCTGTCAAAGAAACAGATACAGCTTTGATGCCAAGCCTCCTTTTATGCAGTATGTTTTAACAAGACCTGTATTTCCAACTGATGAGAGAAGAGAGAAAAAAAACAAAAATAGGAAAATGCAAATTCGCTTTTGCTTGTGCCTGCCTTTTACATGTCATGATGTTGCATGTTTTGCATCTTTATGGCTGTGACACAGGTATGTCCGCTGTTTGTAAATGTTACATTTGATGCTATAATGATTAAGGATGTGCTACATGTCCTGGCAGCTCATACAACACTGTACTGATTGATGATACATCCTGCCTTGACAGGTCTCATTGACTGCCACCACGCTGTAATATTCCTGACCTACAGCCTACTCCTGTTTGCTATGCATCCACTGTTAAATCCCCAAAGCGCACAGCTCACTTTTCCTTTTCCATGAGCATTTCCATATTGTGTTCAAGATGTCACAATCCATTTTGTGTCCTTCTTGTGACTTAAATTATTTTTTTACTTTAATGAAACAGAAAAAATCACCAAATCTTTGTTTAGAAAGACAAATACTCGATGTGACTTTGGAGATATCGCATGATCTTGACATATAATATCACTGGAAGTGCTTTAGAGTGAATTGTCTGTGTAGCAAGCGCCAAATGAACGATGTGAGAGGATTTGATTCAATGTCCGTCCAGAGGGTTCAAGACCAGGCCATGCACTTACAACACACACTAAAACAGACAGAGACACATGTTGAGGTGGCATAAGGTGAGACACAACAATGGATAAAAGACCTTTGCCATTCATTGTCAACATTGCCCTCTGTGCGGCCACAAATTTCATCTTAAATGGACTTAGGTTTAGATTGTATGCACACACACGCACACACACACACACACACACACACACACACACACACACACACACACACACACACACACACACACATATATATATATATATATATATATATATACACATACATGAAAAAGAAACTCATGTGAAAGAGGATGAGATATAAAGCCAAAGACTACTGTAAATAATTTGCAAGCACACAGAGCAAACAGCTCAGAGCCAACGGGTCAATTGTGATTCCACATGGGTGCTATTCAGCATAATGTGATAGGAGACGCACCAGAGATGGAACACATGTGAGTGTGTGTGTGTGTGTGTGTGTGTGTGTGTGTGTGTGTGTGTGTGTGTGTGTGCGTATGTGTGTGTCTGTGTGTGTATGTGCTGCTTGTGTCCACACATATTTAGTATTATGTGATGTGTGTGGCCTTAATCGAGATGCATGGAAACATCGGAGCTAGGATATTGCCTTTTGTCTGAGGCTAAATTTAGTGCAAGGTGTCCCTCCGCCTGCCTTTTAATATCACCGCTCAGAGACAAACCCCTAATTAGGATTTGTGCACGCTATCCTGCCAGGCACGCCTCTGCCTTGTGCCCGCTTAAAAAGCACGTGTTTGTCCACTTTGGAGTTTAACACGTCTGGGGTGTCTATGTGAAATGCTGCATGTGTGTTTGCACAGCACACAGGGCATTAACCTGAAGGCTGATTCATATTGTCCTGCTAAGCTAGTGACTCTCCTCATAATGCTGAAACGAGACAGATTTGTCATAATAGGGATGAGCCAGTCAGCCAGGGCCACATCACAGGAATGGCTAGCCAGAGTCCAGGAAATAATAAAGTACCTGAGAGACTGTGACTTCTTTTATATCTTTTTTTTTTTCTTTATTGTTCCACTCATAGCAATCCCTCTCTATCCATGTGTATCTGTCTCCTTTTGTCTTTGTTTTCTGCCTCTCCTCTGTGTCTCCTCTACTCTCTCACCCCCTCTTCTCTCTCCTCTCTTCCTGTTTTCACGTCAACTTTTCTCTCTCTCTCTCCCCCCCCCCCCCTTTTTCCGTCTTCAACCCGCCCCGCTAACTCTCTCTTGTTTCCTTCTCTCTTCTCCTCCTCCAACTCCCGCTTGCTCTCCCTTCCTTCTCTCATGGGGAACAATATATATCAGAGCCCAGCAGAGTCTTGCTCCACTAGTTGCCATGGCAACTGACCTCATCACAGCATCTACCCCTCCACCACCCCACCTTCCTCTTCTTGTCCTCCATCTCTTTCTCTCCCTCTGTCTTTCTCTCTATCTCTTGTTTTTTTCTACCTGGCTCTCCTATAGAGAAAATTCTTTAAATTTTAAACGGGCCGACTGGCCCTCTGTGAGCAGAGCAGCAAGGTGAATCAGTGGTAAAACTGAAATGTTGACCCCAGACGTTTTCCTTTAGAGACACCACATTTCTGTCTGCTGTGGGCTAAATATGGCCCAGTAAAAAGACAGTACTCTACTATAGCACATCATACTGTGACCCAAACTATCTAGACACTCCTATATGATCTCAATTTGAAATCTCTAAATTAAATATGTGCGTGTGTGTGTTCACAAGACTGAGCTGAGAGACTACATGATGCTCAGTCAAGCTTAGAACAACAGCAGAGTTGAGTGATGATTCTCTTTAGGTTTGTCCTTAAAAATGACATCAAGCACATGGCTCTCTGTTGGTTTCACATACAGCCATGTGACAACACTTGCATAATATATTTTTCTGCTCTTTAGGAGCTTTAAGTCAGATAAACTAAACTCTGTTGATGTCATCAGGACAGTCTGGCTCTGAGTGTCAAGTTGAACGATGTGGGGTGTTGTAGTTTGACCTAAGACAGAAAGATTGTTATATTATCAGCAACAGAATGGCAAATATTGAAATGTAATCACTACTAAACACTTAAATATGAAACTCAAATGCTACAGAAGTTATTGCACAAGAATATTTTACTTTGAAAACCATCTTTCTGAATTCATATGGTCTGAATTTCACTTTGCAGATTTCTCAAGATGTCTTTTTCAACTTGTATAACTCAGAAACAATATTTCCAATGTTTTAGGGTTCTTATATTCAAATAGAACATGAATTTTCTTGACATTCAAACGTCCAGTCTATTTCAACAAGCTCAATTCAAGTCTGAAAATTCCAGCAGAGTGAAGAAATCCTCTTGCTCGAATAAGCTCGGTCATATCCAGGTACTAAAATTCAAGATATAAAATTCCGATCTGGAGATGAGCTAGACACCACCCGCACCTGAATAAAAGTCAAATTATTATGCCAATGATTTCTTTCCATATAAAAATCTGGGTTTCTTGACCTTTTCTTTTCTTTAATCTGTCTCTGACACGTTATCCAGCTTTATAGAAATCCACAGCATATATTTTTTATATTAACAATGATCAAATGACTGTGTAATATGAAAAAGGGGCACTCTGGAGTTCCTGTCAGCTCTATGGAGCGTTATAGTCTTTTGGCTTATTCTTCTGGTTTTTACAATCTATTTAACTATTACCATTCACTCTCACTGCTACAATATACTTCTGTAACAGCCTACACTCTTTTAGGAAAGGCTTACCGCAAAAAGCTGACATTCAGTCACAAAAGCATTAGCACACTCAAGCAATTATACTGGGTAATAATCAAATTCTTTCTAATGGTTTTGTTGGATCAAAGTCACAGCTTCATGCCCTCAAACTTAGAAAAGTGCTTTTTTATGAACCTCGGTTTACGGACAGAGAAATAATCATATTGAAAGCACCTTCTTCAAAACTATTGCCACAAGGTTAAAATCACGTTGTTGTTTAACCTATTATTGATTATTGTGTAGCGATATTGGGCCTGTCCTTAAGACATTTTCTCCAGCTTTATCAAGTGCGTTAACACCCTTCTCTTAACAAAACCAAAGAGACACTCTGACCCCTTCCCTAAATTCTCACCTCCTGACCTCCCTGTTATAATTTATTACTTTATTAAATAATTTCCATATATTTGTAAGAACTGCATACATGTGTGTTATCTGAAGTCAAATTAATTGTGGTCAGTGTACTCTGTTAGACCGTATGAATTTTGATGAGAGATTGAGCAGATCAGATTAAATCGAGTGGTGCCCTATTTAACGAGTGCTTAAGGATTAGTTTATTTCTCTTATTCTGCTAATGGTTCTTCCCCATGAGGATACATTTTCCCCATGTGAAGCCATATGCCCTCTCCACACGCGAGACCTCGAATAACACTACATTTTTATATGGTGCCTACATGTAAGGTCTACAATTGAGACAATTAAAATATTTTGTAATTTTAAGGGTCCCAAATAATTCATCAACTCATTTTTTATAAGCAAATATTAAAAAATATGCAAACACAGGATGCCTTTATTATTTTTATTCATTTTTTTTCTTTCACATGGCACCCAATCCTTCGTGCACACAAACGAACACATGCACACACACAAACGCTCACATACATGCCCACACACGTCTGCTCAACCTCCATTCACGAAAGGATTCAGCCATATTTTAGAGGGTGACAAGGGCAGGGGAGCCTTTTTCCTGCTGTGGGAATTTATGTGCTATCATTATTTAACCTAATTGCATTGAAGACAAGTGGAGGGCAGCATGCTTTCTTGGAGTGGCAAATACCAAGCAAGCATTCATCATGATTTACACATACACACACACACATACACACTCACAGTACATGTACATTATGCAGCATACTCACATTCACGGACACCATAACGGATGTTGTAAGTATAGAGTGGATATGACTGTATATGTTAAGTGCATACATGTGGGCATAGATTAGACACACAGCTCTCAGTCACACAGAGACATACATTCACACATAAAGATATATCAAGACCATATACAGACATGCTTGCCAACATGCCTTATCTCCTCTCTATTTCTCACTCGGCTCTATCTCTCTCACTCACAAACATGCACACATACACATACATACACACTCCTTACCATGCAGAGCAACAAGACAGTTGTCCTCCATCTGTCAATGTTATTCATGAGGAAATGGAGATCTGGGCCATGAGTGATGAGTTCTCCTACAGAAATGGTCCCAGCCAAAAAACCTCTAGGAAAACCACCCAAAACCCCTTTATGAAAAATACGGATAAATATTTAAATAATGGCTCGCAAAGCAAACATTCGAGACATTAAATTAATGGCAATTTATTGTGCAGGGATTTCAGGGAAATGGGCTCAGCACACTTTATCATACCCATACCTTTATGTAACTAAATTTCCATAATGCACAGTGCAATTCTGCTTGGGGAGCAGAGGGAATATCCTGATGAAAATAGCAATAATTTTCAGTTTCTAGCTTATTTTATTTTTTCTCACTTTCAAATATAAAGTTAATAAAGCAAAAATCAAAAAAGTGCTTTTCTTTTCTTTAAACATACTTAGTGGAATAACTGTATTATTAGTAGTATTGGTATTAGTAATAGTACTATTTCTTTTCTAATTAAAGATACTNAGTGACACAAAATCCTGTTAGTCAGATCAGGAACTGCAAGGAAGCCGCATGTTGTGAATCCAATCCCATCCGCAGAAAGTACTGAGAAATCAACGTCGTAAGTTGTTTGATTTGAATATGTACATGTATAAGTTAATAAGTTAATGATTATTTGATTTAAAAACAGCTAATAAGTTAAGATTAAAAACAACGTTTGGAAGTCAACTATTTACAAATAGAGCTGAGTCATGGCTTTGTATACAGTACAAAACATTTGTTTTGTATTGTGTTTGCTTTATCACAGTTTTCACTCCATGTCATTGTGAAAGAGTTACCAGTAAAACAATCTTCAGTTACGACGACGACTCGCCTCTTCATTTTGAGTGGAGTTTAGCTTGGTGTTTAGTCTGCAGCTGTTACGCTCTGATGAGAACACTAAAATACTAGCAGAATTTTTTTTGTCAAAAACTGTAACATTGTTAAAAAAGATGGAGTAACAAAGTGCATGTATATAGATCAGTAATCCATCACATTTTATAGATGGACTTCCTGGTTCAACTCTGAACTGCTGTATTTGCCATAGTTGTGTGCGCACAATTTTCCCGTGCACTGAGGGATTATCATTGACATTTCAGGCGCGCCCTCTTTCAGTTTTACCTCCAAATAAATTGCCTCCGATGATGCGGCTAAACTGTTGGCTTGTTTACAACCTGTCTTGACGAGACAGTCCACCCCTGCAAAATAGCAGCATCGGTCATTTTAACAAGAACATTTAAAACAACCTGCAGTATGTGTTCAATGTCATGACAAAGGCCTCTTTTAGCTATGTGCATACTGACTGGATCTATAGCGTTTAAAGTGTCTGACTCTGACCAGCTGTTCACATTCTGTCTCCTACTGTCAGTCCTGATTTCATTTAACTAGGGATACAGTCTTTGCAGAATCTTAAGTCAATGAACTGTACTAAAGTTGTGTTTAAGTTAGAAGTATACCAATAAGCATAAACTAACGTACAAAATAATAATTGGATGTTCCACGCATCTGCTCAGGGAACAGAAGACAGATTCTCTTGCCAGGACCCTGCAGCGAATGCAACATACTCATACGACTTCATATGGTAAACTACTGTATAATCGCTGTACCAACAGTGCAATTGTACATTCCAGTGATGATAATGTGAGTGATATCTCTATATAGGTCTGCCATCACTATCACTGTCCCAGCGTGGCTTCATTTGATGGTGAGTACAAGACGGTTGAGTGGAATGGCGGGTAGAAAAGCTGCCATGTATCTGTCAATCACGCCATAAAGTGGGATGTTATCACTCTCTCACTCTTTCTCACTCATTGATTCTTGCTCTGTCACAAAGTCTCTCTCACTCCCTCCCCTCTCTTTCTCTCTCTTTGAATGTGGGGATCTCTCCATAAAACATCTGACACTATGTCACCCAGCATCTCGCTCTCTACCTGCAACCTGGACACTGTCATTACACAGATGTCAGACACAGTTGTGATATCATCATAAAAAAATAACTGCTGTGATTTTTTTTTTAACACACACACACACACACACACACACACACACACACACACACACACACACACATACACACACACACACACACACACTGCCCTGCCTGTGCTTGTGAGTAAGCAGGGGATGGAAGAGGAGAGGTTCGAGTGACTCAGATAGAAGTGCAATTACACTCACTGATGTGCTTTGGCCCATATTATGATGTTGGGGGATGATAAGACAGCAGCAGCAAATACTGCAAACACACAAACACAAACAAACACACACGCATACAGACAATAGCCTAGGCTATGATGGATGTCCGGATGCAGACCCACTCCAAGCAGAAAATAGATGAGTTCCACCTCCTCTCGACCAAATGGCATATACATCTTAGATGGTTTCGGGACATGTATCACGTGAGCTCATAACTAGAACTTTATTGGCAGCACGACTGATAACGCGGCCACAGGGCCCAGATAATAAAACCAGGTGGAGAAAAAAAAAAAAAAAAAAGCGCAGCTGGACGTGAAAAACTTCCGTCACGTCCTTCAGTTCATTCAGTCAGGCTTGATTTATCATGTACTCTGCTCAGTTTAACCTCTCGTGTCGACACTTTTACGATGAATAGACTGCATTTATTTTGTCGCATCCTTTGTGTACTGTTGATGCTGTGACAGTCACAGGCTGACATTGGTCTTTGGGAATTCCAATTAGAGGAGATAGTTTGAACAATTGTCTACTGTCAGCTACAAAGTGTTAAAACTGGCTTATTGTGCAGTATCTATTGTATAATATATATGAATACCTTTGCACCATGTATGTGTTTTTTTTAATTGCCATTTTTGCACATAAATCATTGTTTTTTTATGTAATTTATCACCTAATTTCTTTTTTTCTTTTCTCTGTGTTACATGAAGCTGTTATTTGCAGTTGGTGCAGGCCTCAATAATTGCTGGGGCTAAAGGCTGGAATCTGCTTCAGTACAAGCGATGCTCAGGAATTAAACATTTTAACAACTGACAGCAGAGAGATGACAGGAAACAAAAATGCGGGGATGGAGAATAAAATGCAACAAAAGGTCGGATATGAATTGGGAATGGACAAAGTGATGGTGTTCAGTATAGCTTATAGCATTTCCGTGTTTTATTTTCTTGATCCAACCTACAGCAGTTGGATCAACCAATCAGCTCAGTTGACACTAAGCTCCATGCAATGCTTTGTTGAGATTAAGGAGGTGTGCACTGCGGCTCCTGTGCAAACCCGTGTGACTTATGGGTTCCTGTCTCACTTGCCTCCGACACGTTTACATGTATTTTCAAGGAACCATATTTGTAGCCTGAAGCCTCAGTCACACTAGCTTTGAAATGGGCACAAAATGGATTCATAGCAGTCATTGTATTCATTTCTGACCATAATTTCTCTGTGTATGCAGATATGTTGATATGTTTCAAGTGACCCCTTGACTTTTTCCAGCTTCCTCTTGTACTAAGTTCTGGTCAAAATGTTAACTTTGCACCCAAGATATCAGAATGAATGTGAGGGCAAACTTTACTTTTTACCTTAACTATTTATAACACTTTGTAGTGTATCGAGATCTGTAGCGAGGCTTTAGTAATGTAGCTTTTTTGCTATATGAATTAATGCACTGATGAACAAAGGATTATGAAACTGGTTACTCACTGTGGAACAAAAAGAACAAATTATATGTTATAACACACAGTTGACTGTAATCACTGAGGACACAGAGGTAACAGTGTCAATCATCTACATTGTTGGCAAGGTGAATGAAGCAACCTCTCAAGTCGGTATTACTCAGTATTTTCCACCATGTTAAATTTCCAGCCCTGTTCTGCAGTAGTCTGAGTCAGTGGCTGTTTCAGGGTGAAATAGCAATTTCCACTTCCAGATGCACATCTGTGATTGCCGTGACCCCCACCTACCCCCTTCAGTACACCCACAAAAAGAAATGCTTTTTGCATTTTGACTTATCACCCTCTATCTCTCAATCGGCCCAAGGATGCCAGCTCATTCGCCTACCTGTGGAAATGCCCATCAAACACTGGAATTGGACTTTTTTTTTTTTTTTTGCAAAAGAAGCACTCACTGAATGAACACTGCTCATTTTCTTCTGCAGACTTCTAATCCCTCTTGTGTCAAGTTTTAAAGACACCTTATTTCTCTTATTGTTTTGCCTTAAAATAATATAGTTTTCAAACTTTCTGATTAACCTATTAAAATGACTACTACTCTATGGTCTCACCAGGAAAGCTACAACAAAATGACTTGAATTGATGCATGAAAGAAAGGAGATAACAAATATGAAAAAATGAAAATGTTTCAAAAAGGAAAGCTTGAGGAGCAACGACGGACAGCTATATATGTAAAGTGACAGAAAGAGCACATGAAAATATAAATAGTGAAGTTGCGCACGTGGACTTCAACAGTGTTGAAGGCACTGCTCCAGAGGAGAAGACCATGCCTGAGGCCACAATGCAAACACAGTGGGCCATTGTTAAAGTGTCTTGTCACGTGTATTTTTTTTTCTCTCTTCTAATGCTCTTTGGTAAATATAGCCTTGAGGAGATCACCCTGTTTTGCTGTAAATCTTCTGTATTATGGCATTATTAATGTCAAAGAAGAAAAAAAATGGCACACTATATGATAGACATGAATGTATGTGTGTGTGTCAAATGGTACTTTTTCATGTTTTCTTACCTTGGAAACTTTACTTTCTATACACCCAGATGACAATGGCAATGCTTTAGAAAAAGTTTAACTGAGTCATTTTACATTCTCAGTCCATAGATAGCTGTACACAAGCATACAACAGCAGCTATCAACTTTCTGTATTTTTTCCATACTGTTTATATAATCAAATATAAAACATGAAATACTAGATTTAGCCTATTAGTTCTAAATGGAGAAAAGCGCGCTGAGTGGATCAGGTAAAAGAAAGCAAAGAAAAGAAAACGCCAAATATGTCGCTTTCTTGCGGCAAATTCCATCCATCTCAACATTTTTTTTACCAGAAAAGTGAGGCAAGGTGATGGTAGCCACAGCAGCAGTGCCAGTAATACAACTCCCCGCCTGGAGTTGCCCGGTGTTGTTCATGTGCGTAATGGAAGAGCGTCATTGCGTACGTCCTAGGCTCGTGGTCATGATAATCCGTCTATGTGTGTCTTGTCCTGTACATATGCTAAAACAGACTTAAAAAGAGTTATTTTCTATGGCTGTGTGTTGCCCGGTGTTACGTGCGTAATGGGAAGTGTGGGGAGAGACCCGTGGCGAGTCTGTGTCCATGGCCCGTGGGCATGATAATCCATCTATGTTTGTACCGAGTAAACTATTACCAATTTTGCTTTGGTAATGCCTTACATCACTGCGTTACAGCAAAAAAAACAATGCATTAAAGTAATTAGCCTACTTTTGTCATGGCTTTTTTTGGCTTGACTTATATTTTGGAGACCATTTATGTACAGCCAACTTTAAATTTACAGTCAGCAAGAAGATGGAGGCTTTCATAACTAAGGTCAGTTAACTTGAGAAAAAATAAAGGGATAGTATTTTATATTGGACTACCTACTGAAACGTTGTATTTGGAGGAGTATGAACCAAGCAGTGATGTCATCTTAATTAGCGCTGATCAGCCACAGCTGGTCAAATTAACTACGTTACTAACGGTTAGTATACAACAAAGGAGCGTTTCTGTTTTCTGTGGCTGCTATTTGGTACATTTTGTAACCAAAGGAGGGCTCACTTCTTTTTTCTGTGTCAGCTGTTTGATGGAAACAATAATGTAGCTTGCTTAAGGACTGGTTACAAATATTTGAACCCATCTTTCTGAGTGGATTGTAAAACTTAAGAGCAGCAGTAGACATCTGACTGGACAATGTTGTGAAATAGTGTTTGCCTGGAAACGAGAACAGTGAAAGTGAATGACCATTTTCTCCCTCTCTTTTCTTCAGCTGGCCCATGCTGTTAAATTAAAACCTACAAGAAACAAGTTAAATGTGGAGTCTAAATGGATCTATCTGTATGATCAAACTGAGCATCATACTGGCAGGATGGTACTGTTAACAATACTAATTGAGGAAGCCCTGCTGAAAAATATTATTACAACAACACCTGTGATGACATCTGAGCCAGAGAAGAACTTTTTTCCACAATGAAGAGGATAAAAAAAAACAAAAAAAAACTTTTTACTTGCAACACCATAAGAAGGCTGCAAGTCATTGCTCCCCATCAAAGCATCTGATTCAACTGCTACTAGACCTCATCCTCAAAGACGTGGAGCAGTTCATACAGAGGAAGAACAGCCATGCCTTTCTCTTCAAGTGAGCCCCCAGCTTTGGTGAGTGAAAACCTGTTTTTTTTTTTTTATTATTATTATCTCCTTTGTGGTGTTGATTCATGTATCTGCCATATTGCTGTGCTGGATCGATTGATGGTGATGATTGTCAGTGTCTGTGCTTGTCTATTGAGGTTGTTGTCACAGTTTAGATTGGTACCCCTGAAAAGTTGTCTGTGCACTTTGCTGTGGCTTGTTGAGCTCTTTGCTGTTGGCTTATGGACCTGTCTGCTCATTTCTTCTGAGATTGGGTTGCTTATGACAATGGAATATTGCATTCTTAATTTAAGCTTGTGACAGTGGTAATGTAACATGTGTAATTGCTCTGCTCGCTCTTTCTTTCCTCCTGTGTATGTAAGCAAAACCTGCTAGAAGCATCATAATCTGTTGTTAAATGTGTTTTGTGATGATGTATTACTTACTTTCTTTCTTACACACGCACACACACACTGATTTTGTGGTAGGCTATGTAGTTTCTTTATTGAAGTTGTTGGTATTGGATTTTACAGCTGCATTCTTGCAAATATCATGCATTTCTATTACTATTTACCAACACCTGATCACCTGCATGTTGTTCAAATATTTTGTCAATTTGTATCTTGCTTGAGCAAAATTGGTGTTACCAGTAAGGTCATTTTTTTGTGGCTTCAATGGCCATTTTGAGTTGTTATTACAAGTTGCTAAGCAATGGCTATTGGCTTAATAGATGGATAGTTTTTGCAGCCTTTGTTGTGATTGTGTCTGTGCTGAGCTTTCATTATGTGCAATTGTTGAAATGCTAAAGAGCTGACTTCAATTTTGTCATGTTCTTACTGCCTTTTTAAAAGTGCATAATCATAGACCACCACAACACAGGGAAAAAACTGCAAAGCTCATTTATTTTAATCATCCTTGAGAGCCATACACGTGAAGCTAGTCTGCCTTTTATAAGTATATAGTTAGAGAAGAAACACAGTGAGAAGCAGCTTTAGATTTGTCGCTGTGTCAAAATGAACTGGTTTCAATCTGCAGAAGCAAAGATCACCAAATATATAAAGTGTATGTCATTTTTCTGTTCTGATGAATGCTTCTTGAAAAGAGGGGCATAGCCTGAGTGATATGTTTGCATTAAGAGATTTTCATGATTAGTCTGACGGATACAGCAGTTGAATGGATGAATAACATTGACTATCACAGATATATCAGTATTTGTGTATGTGTTGTCTAATGTGTGCCAATATTTTTGTATTTTTTTGTCATATAGGCAGTATTTCATGTATATTATTTTCTTTAAATGTTTTGATATCTATTGCATCATTATCACATTCCCAGTGAAGTTTCAGTCGACTGATGTCACCATATACATTAACAACCATTTGAAGGGTCATTGCAAAACTGTTAATTTATGTATACATGATTTTTTTTTTTTTTCCCTAACTCCAAAAATGCAGTATCGGTCACCCTATGCATGATGACAGATTGCGATAGCAGCATGTTTATTGGCAATCCTTTTTCTTAGGGCAGTTTGGGGTAGGTTGCCACCCTCATTTACACAGCAGTGAGGGTGGTGAGGATGCATCTCTCTGTGAGGCAAAGCAGTGACAGGTTGCCTTCTACTGAAACACTACACAAACGGCCCACTAAGGACCTGCAGTTGTAGAAGCCTTCTATCTGTACATTACTGTAGAGATGGCTGGAGTGTGGGTCTGATTCTGACTGAGTTTATGCATGATGACAGTAAGTCAGGTTTTCAGTTTAGAGAAGGGTTTTGTTTGTTGGGTTAGCCTCTTGACCAGTTGCTTATAGCAGATGACCAGTGACAAAATTCCTGGTGGGCTGGTCACTATGCGGGTTATTTGAAAGCATAATGTGTTTTTGTCCCTGTCTGATACTGGAGGATAAGTTATGTTTTCAGATTGCTTTGAATTAATAAAGTAACAATTTAAAAGCGATATCTACACATGGAAGTCACAGCATGGTCAAGGTTAAGAAAAAAGATCATGGTTGCTGCAAATAAACTATGTTTTAAGGAAGATTAACTTAAACGCCCTCGTGAGTTAAAGGCATGTTATAAAAAAACCTAAATGAGGTGACATAAAAAACATACCATAAAAAGGAGGTCAAAAGTACAATTACACAGCAGCAAAAAGTCTCATCATTTTACCATGTTGTAAACTCTCTAACACTAAATGGGCAGTGTATTCCTATGATGATGTATCTCTCTGTACCCGTGGAAGTCATGTTGTCACATCACGTGCAGTTGTTACTTGGTAATGGTAAAAAGGGGTCGCCCACTGTATATGTTGGGCAATAGCACTGAAGCTTTGTAGTTGGTAACATGCATCCCTGCTGAGTTGGCAGGCTTTAATATGATTTCAATTATTGAGGATTCTGGGCTCATACAGATGAAAAGGAAAAAGCAACAGTGTCTTACTAAGATTTTAGGCTGCCATGAGCCTCAAGAGCTGCTTCATTTCTGTGGAACTCGAGGGAAGAACACCTTTCCCATGAGATATAGTGTAAGAAATAAGTTGATCACTCAGGGAAGCTTTGTATTGATTTGTAGTGAAAGAGAGAGGTAGATTTGTATTCCTTGTCTTTCTTCACTCATTTATTCAGGGTTTTCTTTTGATTTGTAATCCGTCTATATGTTGTTCTCGATAATTTTAGAAATGTGAATATTAGACTTATCGATTTGCTTCAGTTTTGAGAAACTTGGCAGCTAGTGGCACTTTCTCACAGGCCAATGGGGAAAATGTTTACGCCTTCAAAAACAACACAAAATCTAATTTTCACAAATTGCAACCTCACAGTACATGTCTTGATAGGCTATTAAAAAGGTCACAAAGCACTATTGACTTTATTTTGTACCAATTCACGCTTCTGGCATGGGCGNGGCTATTAAAAAGGTCACAAAGCACTATTGACTTTATTTTGTACCACTTCACGCTTCTGGCATGGGCATATTCAGTGATCACTGACATTATGAGAGTAATAAAGCCAGTAAAACACCATAGAGAGACAAGTCTAACAATTCTGTGATATTCTTGTTTCTAAAAAGGAGACCTAAAAGTATTTCCAGTGGGCTGTGCTCTGTTCTCTTTGTGTAAGTGAGGTTATATCTGTGTCATGTAAGTGATAGGATTGGACTTTGTCATCACATTTGGGTAGAAAAACAATGAACTTACCCATGGCATGTCAGTGTTGCAGCAATATTGGGTGTCACCCTCTGAGCCTGTAAACCTTTTTTTTACTGCACCAATTCAGAAAATGTGTTCTGTATAACCACGGTAGTGAACCAGGGTTACAATATATGCTCTTTTTTT
>JANJYP010045701.1:0-17498 GCA_024605115.1 Rastrelliger brachysoma | reverse complement strand
TTCAACACCGCCAAACCATTTGGCACAGGAAGATCATCTCTGCTCAGCCTCCTCGCACACACACAAATACAAACACACACACACACACACACACACACACTCAAACTCCCAGCACTGCCCACCTTCCAATCTTTTACCTCTCTCACCCGCCTCCCCCTCACAGCAGCTCCCCTTCTTTTATTGTCCGGCTGCTGTTGCCACCTCCCGTCTGCACATTGATTTTTCTCCCTACAGCTTTATAGTTGATCATTTTCTCTCGGCAGTGCAGACGGAGAGAGTGTTGCCTTTTGTAATCGCTGACCTCAGCTTCCACATCTGAGCGCGCCGTGGCCCCTAAACAGCCTCTCAGACTCGTCCTAAAGTACCTTCTGTTTCAGAATGAAGTGCCTCTCCCCCCGTTTTGGGCCTGGCCGAACGGACAATACATCACCTGGTGGAATCAGGAGACAAGAAATAGAGAGGAGAGAGGGAGGGCAAGGGTTGTGGGAGGTGGTGGAGAGACTAGTTAATAGGGGACTAGCTAATACAGTCCCCATATAAATCTAATTATCACTTTATTTGAATGGATCTCAGCTTAGGGATTGGATGACGCCTGTGTAGCAATCAAAGTACAAAGGCTGAGCTGAATGTATCTCTTGAAAACTACAACGTGTTTGCAATCACATCACGGTAAAGAAAGAAAAAAAAAGTAGATAGTAGTGAGGAGTGAAAGAGCGGAAAGAGGTTGAAAATGAAATAGCTCTCCTGATGAACCCCCCGATAGGATTTCGCAGCTGCGGCACAGCGGTGTTGACCCCGCCGACGACTCGCCAAATAACAGCGCCTGCTTCTCCTCTCCTCTCCCTCCTCCTCTTCCTCCGCCACCTTTTATACCTCCGCCCCCACAGCCTCCGTCCGTCCTCCCACCTCCTCCCTCAGCCTGAACCCTTTGCACGTCTAACCGAGCCTTCTGTGCACGCATGCACACACACACACACACACACACGCGCACATAAGCGAAAACCGGGTTGTAATGACCCGCGCCACACAGAAGAGAAAAAAGAAGAAAGAGAAAGAGAGAGAGAGACCTCGCCAAAACAATTCTCATTGATTGAAACCACGGATCACGATTCTCCCGGATATGAAAAAAAAAACTCAAAACATTAGCAGCCACTTCAGAAAGAGGTGGGCGGGTGGGGTTGGGGAGAGTGAAGATATAGAGAAGAGGAGGGAAAAAAAATGTTCAGGTGCTTTGTAGCGGCAGTGCATATTCTGCAAGTGAATGCAGGTGGTGTATGTGTGTATGTATCCACGTGTGTGTGTATGTGTGTAAGAGATGTGAGATAAAGTAGCCGGAGAGGTAGTTTCAGTGCTGCAGCCCAGGCCCTCTGCTGACTGAGCTGCTCTCACTGGAGAATTGATTTGGCCTCCGAGAGGATCTGTAGCTCTCTCAGTGGAAAACACAGGAATGGAGGGAGGGAGGATGGAGGAGGGGAGGAGAGGGGCAGAAATGGAAGGAGAGTGGGTGGAAGTAACACAGGTGGAATTGAGAGATGGAGGAACAGGGTGGAAATGAGAAGAAGACACAGGAACACACACACACACACACACGTACACACGTACACATTCACATCTGAAGCGGACAAGTTGGTCAGGAAAATTTACTCCCCTTAATAACCCTCTCTGTAGGCCGGCTGTCTCTGCTGTCTCCTGGCTCCTTCAGCTCATAACACAAACCGACCAGGTCACANCACACACACACACACACACACACACACACACACACACACACACACACACACACACACACACACGTACACACACACACCACTTCAGCTTAAGAAATCTAATGATCTCAAACACACACCGGTACTCTGTGTGTGTGTGAGAATTCTCTTATTTCTCAACATGGAGCCTGTTTGTTTTCACTGATTCAAATCTGTTCTTTTTTCTATCTCCCCACCACCACCACCATGTTTTCATTCTTATGCCTTTTACTACTTTGAGGTTTTAAAATGAGTTGTATTGTTTTTAATAGCTCCCATCCACTCTTGTTCTAAGTGCCCAGGTCGTTTTATTCTCTACTGCTTTAACAACCCACTTTCCCCCCATGGGGATCATTTAAAAGTTTCATCTATTGAAGTTAGGCCACGGTCTGTTAATTGGCGTTTCCAGCTCCATACTCTGCCCCCACCCCCCTCTTCCTCCTCCATCTACTATCCCCTTTTAATAGTTTTGACATTTAAATGACAGTACATATATTTAACCTCTCTGACTCACGGCCTCTCTCACATTTAGTGCTCACAATCAAGAGGCGCGTATAGAACACCTCGCGTTCTCTTCGTAAAAAAAAGGATAAAAATACTTAACCTGATCGTTCTTACCTCCGCACAGTGACCAACTACAACAATGTGGTGGAGGCTGGCTCAGAGTCAGATGACGAGGACAAGCTGCACATCGTGGAGGAGGAGGGGGGCAGCCTGGCGGACGGGGCCGACTGCGACAGCACCCTGCCAGACGAGGAGCACCCCAGGGAGCGCTGCTGGGACCGAGGTGAGACCAGACGCGAGTTATTACCGTTATTATTATCAGGAATGAATCATGCAAAAACACACACGCACTTTTCGTCAACCTACCTCGCAGTGTTCTGTGCCATGTTCCACTTTCTTTGTGCTGCAGAAAAAAATAAATAAAAAGTTGAGCACAGGATCTCATTTAATCTTATTTTCTGCTTTAAAATCTTATTTACCTAAAATGTGAAAAATATTGCCGGTGGGGATAACAGCTCTTCTATTCACTGCGTGCCAGAATTGTCTTTAGACAAGTGCCAGCGTCTCGAAACAAGGCAAAGTGAGGTCTTTCATGCCATCATCAGAATTACACTGGAAAATTTTTACTTATTTAAAAAACAGCAAGTTTTGCTACCCAAGAATCCAACCTCTTAAGATATATGTATTGCTACAGCATGCGTCTCTTTCACTTTCAGTTCCTTCACAGCTGGCCAGACTCCAAATTCCAATTGTCTCCAAACATTGTCTCTAAAACTTATTCTTACCTGCCCAATTGTCTCACACTTATTTGTATTATGACATCAATTGTTTGCCTGCTGTTGTCTCTTTCTGACCTCAGCTGACATAATGCAGGTTAGGTAAAAAAAAAAATTGACTCGCTTGACATCTGCACACAGTTAAGTACCAGGCTTTGTCTCATTGTGAAACAGAGGGTAAGGAAACAGGTACTACACGCGGTGGCTTTCCAACTATGGCAGGAAGCGCGATATTAAACAAAGACAATGCCAACACAGGGAGAGACCTTCAAGTACAGAAAATAGCCCTCGCAAAAGCTGAAAGAGCCAGCCGAGAGGTTTACAGCGCTGGTGGGCATTTAGACTGGGGGCCGGCGTGAACTCCTTGTTACCTCGGGCCGTGCGGAAGTGACATCAGGGGCAAGCCGCGTCCACCACAGGAAGGGATTACGTCACGCCTCCTCCCTTCTTCTTTCCAAAACAACAATCGCAGGTGCTGAAGGATGTTGCCATTTCAACCTGAAGCCCTTAAGACCTCTCTGTGCTGTGCTCCTGACCTCACGCTACATACGCATTGAAATCCATGAATGTATTGTTGATGTTATTTTGTGGACTGAATCCAGGCCAAATGCAGAACAGGCAACACGGTGACAGGCCTGTATGTACTGTAATTAGAAAACACTTTGACTTGATATAGAGCCATAGGAGTATTTATTTTAGGGTGGTGCTCCGAGCAGATTTTAGCTGGATTTTTCAGCAGTGAGAGATGTGTGAGACTAAGGGAGGAGGAGGAGGTGGAGGAGGGACATGGCTTTTATTTAGCAACAGGTCAAGTTAGCACATGTTAGAATGTCCAGTGACCTATCACTTTCAGTTTAGGGAGGGATTGTTAAAAAAAAATCTTCTCCAGTGGGTTGACCTTAGTTTCAGTTCAGTCAGTTTCAGTCGCATATGCACTCATACATGTATGCACTCACGCCACAGAGCTTTTCCTAACAGTGTAGCCACCTATTCCCTAGACCATGCTGTCATTTTCATCACCACACTCCAGCTGTACCTCCTTGCATAAAGGGGGAAAGTTGGAGGAAGAATAATGTCATCGGTTTTGGCCAGGACTCGTGAACATTAAATACTTCAAAAGCATGAGTTAGACTGAAACAGCTCAGCGAGCTGGCCGCGCTCCACAGTTATGCCTGATCAGGCATATTTTCTTTGGCTTTCACTCATGCACACACACACACACACACACACACTTACACGCACACCTCTGTTTCTTACTCTCTCACTCTCCGCAGCCTCGTCTCATACATCAAGCGGCATCTTTCGCTGTCGCCCCGGATCGGACTGATGAAACACGGGGAAAGCTGCAGCGCTTTAAACAAACACACCTCTCTCTTTCTCTCTCTTGCTCTCTCATCCCTCCATCCCTTCCCTGTGTTGCTTTCACTCCTGAGAACAGAGAAGTCTCCGGTGCAGCCTTGAAAAGTGACCACCACCTACTAATCTTCTCCTCAGCCTAGCCCAGTTTGCTTCAAATTAAAGCCTTGACACCCCGTCTCCTGGGACTACCGCGCTCCAAAACCGAGAGGCGGGTTTTTTCAGCACGTTGACATCTCTCCTTCCCTTTCTTTCTTTTTTTTTTTTACACTCACTGTTTCTCTTGTTCTGAATCATTCCTCTTGATTATATGGTATCATGGGCTCCCTGCTCACTGTCATTACTCATGCACTCCTAAATGATTATGTAGTGGTGGAGCAGCCCAGTGTCGGTGCAGCAAAACTGCAGCCTGCTCTGCTCTTAAGAACAGGCTGACTAACACCAGGGGAGGAGAAAAAAAGGTAGAGAGCATTGACCTGGGAGGACTCTGTGCTTTATATTTGATGAGTTGTAGAGCATGATTACATCTCAGAGAATGAGCCAAGGTGGAGCTGGAGAGCTTTGATAGCACAAGGCTACAAAAAAGGCACATAATGACAGCAAAAAAGCTAGGTTTTAACTGCATGGAAATATAAGGCCTGAGACTTTAAGATGAGCTGCTTGTATGACGAGTGCGTCTGATAAGCACCTGTATTATGTCCAACAAACAGCGAAGACGCAAGGCTCTCAATAACAATGACACTTTATTGTATATACACTGTTTCTTCACCGCTGGCCTGACACACAGCATTGATATGTGATGTTCCTCAGAATTGGGTCTCAAATCCACTTGGCTCCTTTGTGCAGCGGGGACTGCAGTGGACACACAGGAACACCTACATTCCTGCATGCATGATGTCATGATGCAATGTTAAAAAGCGAGCCACCCTTCTGCACAGGAAAGGAAGAATCTCCAGAGAGCTGGGAAGACACACAGAGCAGAGCAACAGTTTTGATAGCGCCAAGCCAAGGCTAAGCAAATCATCCTCGATTTGGAAATGCATGCTATGGTTGTTCTCTGATTTACCTCCTGTTGCTGCTGATGAGAGATTTTAAAAAAGTAACGTCCTCATGAGTGATTGTGGAATATTTTTAAGCTGTTTGTGCAAATCCTTATCGCAGAGTAGAATGATATAAATCTGCAAAATGGCTCTGGATGCACGACCGCAGGAAGCGGCGGGGGCAAAGGTCAGCCAGGAAGTGCATCACGGGATACCATTGTATCATGTTGCAGAGAGATGTGGGCAGAGAAGGATGAGAAGAACAAGGGAAAAAAGGGAAGAGTGGGTGGTCTGGGGGATTTTGTTTTAAGACATGGTTACGTTGAAATAAATACAGGACAAATTATTTCTTTAGATCACCACTCCAACAGAACATCCAGCTACAACCTCATAGGGTGTGTGTGTGTGTGTGTGTGTGTGTGTGTGTGTGTNGGGCTTTTTTTTTTTTTTTTAAAGTGATTTTCCACTTGTGCAGCGGTGCGTTCACATCCCTGCGTCAGCACATAAATGGCCTGTGTGATGTTTCATGTCAGGGGAGCAGCCTGATAACATGGAGCCGCCTCAGCGTGGCTGTGAACCCTTCTGGCCTCTCTCTGTAAAGAGAGGAGACACACACACACACACACATGCACTCACAAGGAGGAAAAACAACAGCTTGTCATACCTTTGCACCACAGACCCCCAGCTGGGACTGTATTTCACACACATGCTCAAAATTTAGAAGCCCAGAGGTGTGTTTGAGTGTGTTTGCATGCTGCCTTTGAGCAGCGGATGGGAGCTAAACACTGTCAGATCAGCACTTTGCCCACATGCAGCACATGGTTTGCACTGTCTTATCAACAGCTAGCACAAGTTTGAAAACATAAAACTTATTTAAGGCTGCAACAAACTACTTTTTGTGACTATAGATCAAACTGCAAAGTATACTTTTTAAATTTACTATCCCTTATGATTAGAACAAGAAGCTGAAAGCAGAATAATATTAATGCAGACTAACTTTCTGTCAAACGATTTCAGGTCAAAATCAGTCTAAAAGAATGCTTTCACATTCTCAATTGACTCTTAAAAAGAAAATGAGTAAGCGTTTTTCCAAAATATGTAAAAAAAAAAAAAAAAAAAAAAGTCTAACAGTGTTATTAATGCTGTTGAGGTCATGGGAGAAAAGCATGATGTGTTCTGAACCTCCACTGTGGGATGAGAATTCCTCGACTCGGCTTTCTCAGCACCTGCCGCTGGCTCCTGCTTTACATACCCACACATGTTCACCAACAGACAGGCTCTCTTCTCTGGATCATGTCTCTGTGGGTTTTTTCGTTATGGGCCGGAGAGGGGGGTTCCTCGATCAGCCTTTAATAACCATAGCAACAAATGTCTGCGCTCAGTATTGTTTCATGGCTTTGTTAAGGTGCGCCAGAGGAAGCGGTGCTGTGTGTAAGAGTGCTGGTATTCACTGTGCGTTGGTGAGTCATGAAGTGCTACACCTGTTCCCGTCTCCGAGGAGAACACAGCTGGCCCTGTCTTTCAACACGCGCACAATTCACAAAACACAATGCTCAAATCTCTGCTAAGCAAGGGAGTGCTTAAATCTCTCCTCAGAAAACATCTGCCCAGTGAACACCACCACACTGTCTACAGTAACTTTGCTTTTTAAGCTAATAGCCCAGCCTCATAATTACCCTGCAATGATACACATAAGCTCACTGACATATCCATAGAGGAATGACGTTGGGTTTAATCATGGACACTCTATATACTTGGTTCCGGTATCCACTTCAGGAAGCTGTGAGAGAGCAGAGAGGGAAAGAGAAAGGAAGCTTTGGTGCGTCTTAAACTCCATCCTCAGGTTACACTTCCTATAAGCCACAGCTTGGTAATTAGTGCTTGTTAGGTTAGCCTAGCTGGGGCTCATGTGATGTGGAGGAAGAACGCGCTGGGCTCCCACATGCAGATTCTCATTTGCTGGGATATTAAGCACAGTCTGAAGGCCAAGCCTCTCCAGAGAGCACACCGTGATGTGTAAGTGTGTGTATGTGTGTGTGAGTTTTTGTGTGTGCTCATCCAGCACGGTATCCATCCACCGCAATATATCAGGACAAGATTCATCACCTAATTATCAGTCTCAGTCTCATCAAGTACCTTACCTAACACTGTGAATAGAGGTTCGCCATTCAGTTCTTACAAAGAGCTTGATGCTCATACAGTAGCCTGTGGCCTTTGATGCTAAATAGCTTTCTCATCCTATTGTGAACAAAAGCGTTCAGGATGTTTGTTTTTTTTTTTTTTTCCCCTCTGGCGCCGCACACCTCATTCCATGCTGGTGAACGTGTCATGATCAAGGGCTCGGGCTGTAAGATCTGGTTCAACTATAATGACACTCACTGCAACATTATTGGATTATCACATTTCATATATAAAAGGTTACGGTTTCATATTCACGCGGTACATCAATAAAAAAACCTGCTTGAAATACAGGATAATCAATAGCACCTTAGGGAGGCATGCGTCATTCGTTCTCTTTATTTATTTGGTTTTTATTTTCATGTTCAAATTCAATAATCGGCGTGTGTGTCCCCTCCACAGTAAAGGGGGAGGACTGTGCATCGGATGGCGAAGATGACAGCACAGACGCCTTGGTGGAGGAGATGCTCCAGCAAGGGGATACGGCCGTCATCTACCCGGAGGCCCCGGAGGATGAGCCACAGCGACACGGCACCCCCGACGCCAGCATCCACGATGAGAACGGTACAGGACATCACAAAAAAGCAAAAAGCCTAACTATAAAAACATGTCCATTTTCAGTTTTATTCATATCATATCAAGAAAGGTGTAGATTCACAACATGACACGCACACTAAAACACCCACCGGCATTTCCAGCCAAGAGCTCTCTTTCACACTATTACTGCACCTACCTAGTAATTACTTCCCCCTGGGGATGGTTTTTACCTGCTCCCTGTCTCACCTCAGGTGTTAACTCCACCCCATTAACGCCACTCTCCGACATCATTACACACACCGCTATTTGTTAAGTGCAGCACACTGGGGCCTTTATGGCTCCTGGGCTTTTGGCTTTTACCTGCTACCACGGAAGGGGGGAAAAAAGAGAGGGAGGGAGGGAGAGAGGAAGAGAAACAGCAACACCTGAGTAAATTTGTCACGTCTGTGGGAGATCTGACTCACACCTACCTGCGCGATAATGTGTGTGCATTCCCCATTCCAAGGCCCTCACCTGTCCCACGGGGGAACTTAATACATCACCTGTTAACGAAGTAATGCTTTACCTGTGTGGGAGCTGAACGACTGACTCCCTCTGTTAAGCAGGCTGGATCGAGGCAGGCTGCTTTTGTTTATCAAGCTCACTTTTCCTTAGGTGCGTGGGTGTTTTTTTGAAATGCTTCTAATGCATAATAGGCAATTAAAACAGCTTGTGAAAGCTGTAATCGCAGGGCTTTTGTTTCAGCAAGAAGGACAAAAGCAAAAATAAAATCCAGGCCTCTAATGGCAACCCAGATTGCTTCTTTTTTTTTTTTTTTTTTAACAGAGACAGGAAGGCGTTACTACGGTTCAATGATCAGCTTTTATCCATTTGGTTACCTTGGTGTTGTTACCTGTGGGGGAGGATTTATCAGTGATTGGTGAAATAGCAGTGGAGTGTTACTGTGGTAGGCCATGTGTAACATCAAAGAGCTCTCTCTGTTGACCATGTGTTTTTATACCACCCCTTCACTCTCACATATGTCATTACAACACTCTCTCTCCCCCCTCTCTCTTTTTTTTTCCATCCAGGAACCCCAGACTCCTTCTCTCAGCTGCTCACCTGTCCCTACTGCGCACGCGGCTACAAGCGCTACAGCTCCCTAAAGGAGCACATCAAGTATCGGCACGAGAAGACCGAGGAATGCTTCAGCTGCCCCGAGTGCAGCTACACCTTTGCACACCGCTCTCAACTGGAGAGACACATGACAGCCCACAAACCCGGACGGGATCAGGTAAGAAGTGACTGTTAGCGTAGTCAGAAGTGGACACTGATCAAATACAGTCTTGTAATGATTTAAACATTGTTTTAGTTGGTGAATGCTTTTAATAAACGCCTCTTTATGAGATTTAAATATTTAATGTATCTAGATGCTTTGTGAATCCTTAAATCCTATTTTAAGAACATAATACTATAGTACTATAGACATGAAATATATTCAATGTGCAAGAATGAATTAAAGTAGGTATGGGCAAATTAGCATTTATATATTTTTATACCTTATCAAATATGTTCTGTGCTTCAGTTTATAATTCTAGTCAGTGTAGCTGGATACTTGTGATTTGTTTCAGTAGCATTCTACTTGTGTAATGCTGTAACAAATACTGTACATACTCACAAAGTGATTTTAAATTACACAACCCCTACATGGAAGCTCAGCTGCCTTTCTTTAGCAAACTCACCTCCAAACACGGTAAATAAACATGAACTTTTGCCCCCCCTCGATTGATTAATGACATTGTGACATGAATTAGTAGCGGTTCAAAGGTTGTGTTTTCATTGTGCGTCTCATCGACTGACCCCTCTGCCCTCATCCGACAGAGACACATCACACAGTCGGGAGGCAATCGCAAATTCAAGTGCACTGAATGTGGCAAAGCATTTAAATACAAGCACCATCTGAAGGAGCACCTACGCATCCACAGCGGTGAGTGGTCATCCCCTGTCACCATGGCTGCAATGTGTGCATATGTGTGTGTGTGTGTGTGTGTGTGTGTGCAGGTCGAGGATATATGTCTGTGCCATGATTCTCTGTTGGCCACAGATGTTTGTGTTTTATTTATTCTTAAGCCAATTCTCTGTATTTAGATATCCTTGATCGTGTTTCAGTCCATTGTGTGCTCTTCCTTAATGTGCCATAATTGTGTTTCTTTTGGCATTATGGGACAAGAATTAGAGAGGGGCATTTCCCAGTGGTGTCATTACATCAGCATTTAAGCATCATTGAAATGCATTAGAGCTTTTTCCTGCCATAGCATGGCTCACTCATTTAGCTTCATTCACTAATGGAAATCTGTTTCTCTCTCTCTCTCTCACCACCTTTCTCTCTCTCTCTCTCTCTCCGTCTGTTGTACACAATGTGTTTTTTATGCAGGAGAGAAACCCTACGAGTGCTCCAACTGCAAGAAGCGGTTTTCCCACTCAGGCTCATACAGCTCCCACATCAGCAGTAAGAAGTGCATCAGCCTTATCTCAGTCAACGGCAAACCACGCTTGGCCAACAGCAAAACCCAGACCCAGGGTCCAACACCAATCCTCCCAACGTCACCCTCTGTCCTCCGCACCCAGATCAGGGAGAAGCTGGAGCACAGCAAGCCCCTACAGGAGCAGCTGCCCCTCAACCAGATCAAGAGCGAGCCTGTGGACTACGAGTACAAGCCGCCGGTGATGACGTCTCCGGCTGTGGCTGGCATAAACGGTGGGGTTTTCAACGGAGGCGCCGCAGCTCCCCTACACGGCACGGTGCAGGCCGTGGTCCTGCCCACCGTAGGTCTAGTGTCGCCCATCAGCATCAACCTAGCAGACCTGCAGAATGCTCTCAAAGTGGCGGTGGACGGTAACGTCATTCGCCAGGTGCTGGAAAGCAATGCCAAAGGCCAGGGGCAGGTGAACTCTGGGTTAACCACTGGAACGCTCCACCCCACGCAGCAGCAACTCATCTCAGCCATCAGTCTGCCTATTGTGGGTCAGGATGGAAATGCAAAAATCATTATAAACTACAGCTTGGACCCCAACCAGGGCCAGCTCACAGCCCAAAACCTGAAGAAAGAGCCCGAGCCTATCTCTGCGGCTCAGCTCGCTGAGACCTACAAGTCCCAGAAACTCCCCGAAGATCTAACCATCAGGGGCACCAGGCCCACTGAGACTAAAGAAGAGGAAATGACCACTAAAACTTGTCTCCTGTGTGATAACTGTCCAGGTGGGCTGGAAACACTCCATGCCCTCAAGCACTGCAAGAAGGATGGTCTCAAGCTGAACGGAGCAGGCCTGGATAAGTCTGAGTCTGCTGTTGCTGCCCTGCTGTCAGAGGGAGGACTTTGCAGCCAGCCCAAGAACCTCTTGTCCCTGCTCAAGGCTTACTTTGCCTTGAACGCTGAGCCCACCAAGGATGAGCTGGCCAAGATCTCAGACTCAGTCAGCCTGCCGATCCATGTGGTCAAGAAGTGGTTTGACAAAATGCAGGAAGGTCAGATATCACTAGGTGCCCCAACACCTCCTTCAGAGGAAGAGGACACTTGTGACGCTAATAGTGTGGTGTCTCTGGTCCCAGGGAAGGATATGGCCACTATGGGTCCTTCTGTGACCCAGGACAGCCCTACAGAAGCAACCCCGGCCGAGGTGAACGGCTCTCACAGCTCCCCGGCCTCCCCCTCGCCACTAAACCTGACAGCCGATGGTCCCGTCCCAGCCCAGCCCCCCCAGAGCACTGAGGGACCCCTAGACCTGTCGCTGCCAAAGCCCGACAGAGAGGAAACGGAGAGAGCGGTGACTAAAGCCTGTATTTACCCCTCCCCTTCCTCTGGCTCTACCAATCAGGATGAACCTCTAAATCTAACTTGCACAAAGAAAGAGGCATCACCACTCTCAGCCATGGGCAGCCGCCCGATTGCAATGTACGCCAGCCAGACAAGTGCCAACCCCCTCAACATAGTGACCACTCAGCTCCCCACTCTGGTGACTATCGGCGACCAGGGCCGCATGCAATGCCTAAGGGCGCTAACCACCAACAACAAACAGACTATCCTGATCCCCCAGCTGGCTTACACTTATACCACTACAGCTAACAGCCCTGCTGGGACAGAGACGCAGGAAACCATCCACCTCAATGGCATAAAGGTGTGCAATGTTTAGAACCTTGTTGTAGCAACAGATGGGCTTTTCTGCTTTTGTTAGAATCATTGTGTAAATTTCTTACTTTAACATTCACTTTCCTGTCAAGAGAATGATGTGAAAATTGGAGCTGCTTAGTTCAGTTTCACAGAAAGACTGGGAACAGTTAGGAAATAGTTAGCCTAGTGTTGGCCTGAAAGTATTATATGATATTTTTGTCTGTTTAAAGCATACAAAAGTCTACAAATGACGTCTATGTCTAATTTCTTGGCAGTTTACAGTGACTTTCAATAGTCTTGTCACTGTGAATTTGCCCGGCAACAAACAGACCTAGGCTAGCTGTTTCCCACTGCGTACAGTCTTTGTGCTAAGCTACGCTAAGTAGCGCTGGCAGTAGCTTTATCTTTACTGTTCAGATATGTCAATCTTTTGACGGAACTCTTAACTAGAAAGATAATGAGCACAATTCCTAAAATGTTAAACTATTACTTTAATTCAACACGTCTGTTCTCATTAGTTACTTTGTCGGCTTCCTCTACTTTTCCTCACTTTTTATCCTGGGGGTCAGCTTCAGTGAAAAGGTTAAATGTATTATTATTTGTAAAGCAGCTGATTTACATATAGAAAAAGAAAGAAGTCAGTATTTGGCCTCGTCGTCATTTTGAGAAGAAAGTGCATCAGAATCAAGTTGGCTTTTCTCTTTTTGAAGTAATCAGTCAAAACGCCCCAGTCCAGATTATTGCTTCTTATTGTTCAAAACCACTAGAACATGATAGATAGTGTGAAACCATCCAAAAATCTAATCAATAAGTCATATATAGAAATGTCAGAATTCAGCTCTTTGTAAAAATGATAGCCCTTAATAGTTCTTCATTGTGCAGACACCTAATGGGCCCGTAATGATGGATGTAGATCTCCGCGGGTATGTGAGTGATCTTCCTGGGCTGTCACCCAGAGGACATGAGGCTGCACTTTACTGCAGAGACCCATATTGATCTGCTGGAATCTGTTTAAACGCCGCACCTCTGCCTGCCTCATTGATTTATTGTTGTTGTATTATACTTTCGTGTTAAGTGGATTGGCATAGACCTGCCTTGTAAAAAAGAGCCCAGTGTATATATCTGCTCCTTAATAATGCCTCACACGGACATCAGAAAGCTGTAGGTGTGCTTATGAGTCAACAGCGTGGTTATCTGAAAAATCATGGAAAAGATTAGTAAAGCCAAAAACTAAACAAAAAAAAAGTGTCTAGAGAAAGCCACGAATAGGAAATGACATAGTTTGGCCCGTCTTATCATTTCCCACTAATTCATTGTCTTCTCGCTGAAAGACAAACAGAAAAAAACCTCACGTTGAATTCCTACCAGTGTGCTAATACATGATTTGTCATATTCTCCAGGAGGAGAAGCTTGACACGGGCTCGGAGGGCTTGTCAACTGTAGAGGAGCACAACGACTCCGACTCGGGCCCCGCCAGGAAGAAGATGAAGAAGACGGACAGCGGCATGTACGCCTGCGACCTGTGCGACAAGATCTTCCAGAAGAGCAGCTCGTTGCTCAGACACAAATACGAACACACAGGTAAAATTCAAATTCTCATGTGTTTCCCAGACTTACGCATAGACACACACACACACACACACACACACACACACACACACACACATGCAAAACCCAGCCAATAATCACAGATGGACTTGTACGAACAAAAAAAAAAAAAACAGAACCGGAACATGTCTCACCATCAGTCACTGTTGGGTCCTGGGAAAGATGAGTCAGACTGAGAGTGCAGGGGGATTTTGAGCTATAGCGTAAAGCAGGGTGGACACCTCCATTCCAGCAGGTATTACTCAACATGCACAGAAGAGGTCTGAGAATTTCTTTCCGCCAACTCCCCACCTCTGCACTGCCAGCTTCTCATGTGAAGCACCAAATGTTGCAACAACAGGCGAGCTCTGGTAATGATTTGGATTGCTCGGAGATGATGATGCCGCAGCCAAGCGCAGGTCAACACTCTCAGAGGCGTTTCAGTTTTTTCTTTATTACTCTGATACCTGGCTAGCAACCATCATTCTCGGCTCCAAATGACCTCATCCTAGGTGAAACTAGCTATTCCCTGCTTGGATAAAGTTTCCTTGAAGGTTTTTTTTTTTTCAAGCTCAATTGTTTGAGATTTTTGTTGTTTTGTTTTGAAACCTTCTCCTTGGATACATTCATGATAGATATTGTTGGGATTGTTCTCCAGCTTTGGCACGACGTGGGGGATCAAGTGGAATTGCATTTGCATGATTATAGTTTTCCTCACGCGTTTTTATTTTAATTTTTCTGAAGTGTGCTGATGCATATTTGTTTTTTCTTCGTCTGCAGGGAAGAGACCTCACGAGTGCGGCATCTGCACCAAGGCCTTCAAACACAAACACCACTTGATCGAACACATGCGACTCCACTCCGGGGAGAAGCCGTACCAGTGCGACAAGTGCGGCAAGCGCTTCTCCCACTCGGGCTCCTACTCCCAGCACATGAACCACCGCTACTCCTACTGCAAGAAGGAGACGCAGAGCCAAGGAGAGGGCAGGGAGAGCCCCGAGGTGGACGGCGAGGCCCAGGCCGAGCTGGAGGCCCTGAGCCAGGTGCTGCCTCTGCGCCTGGCTCCGTCCCAGCTGGACTCGGACGAGCGAGGGAGCAGCACCAGAGAGGACGAGGAGAGCGAGGAGTTTGAGGAAGAGGAGGAAGAGGGCGCAGTTGACATGGATGACATCCAGGTGGTGCAGATAGGAGACGAAGGAGGGGATGAGGAGGAGGAGCAGGAGGGAGAGAGGAATGAGGAATCAATGGAGACTGTGGCGGCGGAGAAGGCAGAGATAGAGGAGGAAGAGGAGGCTGACACAAGGCAGGAGGCAGCGGACGAGGAGGAGGTGCAGAGGGGCGATAAAGAGGTGGAGGAGGAGGAAATCAAGGCGGAAGGCGAAGAAGCAATGGCTACAGACGAAGGGTCGACAGAAGAGGGAAGAGCAGAGGAGGAGGTCACGGAGGAGAGCGGAGGCGAAACAAACAGGAACGCGGTCTCTGAAGACGAGAAGCAGACGCCGCAGGAGAAAGGAGATACTGACTAACAGAGGAATCAGACTCCTCCACCAGACGCAATCAGATTCCTCCTCTCTCCCCCCTGCACAGAGGACGAACGCTGGAGACGTCTGCTTCCTCCTGACAGTTTGTTTCAGTTCACTACTGTGTAGAAATCCAGGTGTGCCTGAAAAAAAAATACTAGTGACTTTTCCCACAGGAGAACTATTGTTCACTGTTAGAAAAAAATCCATTTGTAAAGAAAAAGATGAAGACGAACATGAATTTTAACAAACGAAGGAAATGCATTATACAGAGTTTGGAAGCTAGAGCCGACACGTTTTAGATAATGTTTTATTACTAAAACACCTTGGGTCATTTCTTTTTATCAGTGTTACTAATTTTATCACTCATATTTTAACCTTTAAAAGCTGTACAGTTGGGAGATATTTCTATACCTTTTTATTGCCAATGAACAAAAAAAAAAAGTCAGTATTTTATTAAGTTGGAAGGAAAATAAGAAAAAAAAATCCTGTGCACTACAAGTGGCTTGGTTTACCTATGGATCGAGCAGTTGCGTTGTGTTGTCTACCCTTCAGTATTACCCGCACTAGAGATACCACACCATCACATTTTGTTTCATTGCTGTTGTTTTTTGATTGGATCGTGAGCCTTAAGAAAACAAAACAAAAAAAAAAAAACAACAGAGAGCGGACGGGTCTTTTCAGCCATTTAGTTTCTTTTTGAGACTCATTTTTTTGTCAGTGTTTCTTTTTACGAATCAGTGGTTTTTTTTTTTTTTAAAGGAACAGTTTGACATTTTGAGAAATAAGCGAGTTAGATGAGAACTTAACGTATTTCCCAAAATGTTAAACTTTTATTAAATCTATGTTCAGAGCGAGCAGAAACGGGATGTAGAAAACATTTTGACCCTCACTATACCAAGCCCCTTCCTTTACCCCAACACCCCCCCCCCTCCACCCCCACTCCGAGCCTTATGCAAAAAAAAAAAAAAGAATCAAACATAAAGAGAGACATGCATATCAAAAGTGCCATTGAATACTGCTGTTGAAGCTTAGCAGCTATGATCAGGTATTGCCGGGTCCCAGATCAAACCAATAAGCCGGAAATACTGTTGACTTTGGCTCGCCACCACACCCGAGAGAGTAGAATCTAGCTTATTGCATATTTCATGTTATCATAGCGTTTAGATACAAGTTGCTTTTTATTTCTAAAAATCTGAGCGACTAAAACAGAAAATCAATTTTACAATGCAAACGATNTTTTTTTTTTTTTTTTTTTTTTTTTAAAGCTTATTCTGTGCACTTGTTTAACACACCACGAAACGCTCAGATGTCTCTTCAGGTAACAAAATGTAGGTAAATATGAATCCCATTTAATTCAGCAATGTTTTTACCTGTCAGTATTATTTTTTTTTTGTCTCTTCTGTTGTTTTATGTTCTGTTTCAGTGTGTGTACTGTATGTTTTCAGCAGTTGCAGTATTATCCCTTTCCCCAATGAGATGGGTATGTCTGTTTAGTCATAGAGAACTTTTATATTTATGTGTCTTATTTTTTATATTTCTTTATGGTTATTTATTACACTATGTAGTGTACAATACTGTAGTTTGTATTAATACGATAATATATTTTAGTATGGAAAAAAAAATGATTCAAAAGGCAAAATAACTACAAGCCTGGACAAAATGAGACTCCGGCGTACTGAAGTATGTTTTTCGAACAAATAAAGTTTTTCCTCTTTCGGGGGGAAAAAAAAAACTCGCACCCTGCAAGCCTGAAAAAATTGGAACCTGTGACCTCTCTGCATCCATTCTCATGTTAGTTTAGTTTTCTTTCCCCTCTCTAATATGAAGCTACTGAACTTTTTTTGAAAAATAATTGTATGTCTAATAGCATGAGTGTGCTGTTTATTGAAGGATGATCCTTAACCACACAAACTGTCCTTTTTGCCAAGCCAAAATAATATTGATGTATGTTCTTATGTTTTTATTTGTGCCAATTTGTTACTTTATATGTCAGTGTCAAGACCACGCCCACTTTTATATGCCTCCCCCCCTCCCTCCCCTTTTCCTTTAACACCCTCATCTTTTTTTATAGTGATTGTTTTTGTTTGTTTTTCTTTTTTTTTTT
>JANJYP010045692.1:0-15826 GCA_024605115.1 Rastrelliger brachysoma | reverse complement strand
AAAAAAAAAACAAGATCGTCATTTACTCAAGATTTTAACTCACCCGATCTGCTTCATGTTCTAGACGAGGTGTTCCGAAGCCAAGACCAGGGAACGCCGGCCTCCAACCGGACGGTATCGGCGGCGGACGTGGTTCTTTACGGCGTCAATATCGTTCTACCCCTCATGTCTCAGGATCTGCTCAAGGTAGAACAACTGGAATCTGTTTTGAGAGATCAATCAGTGAGCCAGATGAATCTTCTTTGAGGCTGATGTGCTAACGTTGTCTCCTCCTGTTGTGTCGCAGTTCCCCTCTCTGTGTAACCAGTACTACAAGCTCATCACCTTCATCTGCGAGATCTTCCCCGAGAAGATCCCGCAACTGCCCGAAGAGCTGTTCAAAAGCCTCATGTTCTCCCTGGAGCTGGGGATGACCTCGTATCCTCTACACTCAACTCAATGTGTGCAATGTGTGTACGGTATTGTTAGATTCAGTCATTTTGCTCATGTTATGTTGCTCCTTGACGTCAACGTTCAGGATGAGTTCAGAGATCAGCCAGCTGTGTTTGGAGGCGTTGTCTCCTCTGGCTGAACAGTGCGCCAAAAACCAGGAGAAGGACACGCCTCTGTTCATCGCCACCCGACACTTCCTCAAGGTACGCCGCACATCTGGATCACTTGCATTTTTTACACACAGGTGCTAACATCAAACAGTAAACGCAACAGTTTGTTCTCACTGAGGTCATCAGGATATAAACTTCTTATACTGTGATAATGTTGTTTGTTTGTTTTTTTTTAACACTCTGTACTCGTACTGTTGTCTGTAGTTGGTGTTTGACATGCTGGTCCTGCAAAAACACAACACAGAGATGACGGTGGCCGCAGGAGAAGCTCTCTACACACTCGTGTGTCTGCATCAGGTCGGTACACACGGATAGCGTTCACTTTTTTTTTTTTTTTTGTCCCATTAAAAAACAGCTCGAGGCTTTTTTTCTTCTTCGGGGTACTCAGCCTGAGCTTTGTGGGATTTTTATAATCTGTAAATGAGACGGTCTTAAAAAGTTGTCAGACTACTTGATATTTTAATGTTTTGCTTTTGTAAGGATCAGCTGATGTTTTTGGTCTTTTTTTGGCAGCCGCACACTGCCGGAGTGGAGAGAAAATCAAGAGCAAATTGACACATACTGGAAAAACACTTTAACATGTGAGCTGCTCTCATCACCACAGAGAGAGAGTACACGAAGCCCTCTAGTGGCCGTTTTGGGTCATAGCAAGAGAATTCACACTTTTTATCTACTTTTGAGTAAAAAGACCAAATAATATAAAGATTTAAATATAAAACATGCCTAAATTATATCAATATTAAGAAAGGTAAAATATGTTAATAATCAAAACATAATATCAACTAAATCAAGCTGTTTTTAATTCAGTCTGGATTTTTTTTTTCTCTATTTGATGAAGTGCCATCACTGAATAATTTTTAATCTTTAGTTTAACTTTCTGGCTTTTTTTTTTTTTTTTTTTTTGGTCATAATTAGTAATCACGTGGCATATGACAGTTCTCTAGACCAAAAATAATCAGTGAAGTCACCAGGTTATAGTCACTAGTTGAAAATAAACTTGTGCCCTTTGGTATGATAAACTGTGTCCTACTTTACTCAAGCAGAGACACTTCAGTGAGTAATATTGACTCATATATTGAACTAGCTATAAAACCTTTGGCCCTCTTCACTTTTTTTTTTTTTCCGTTTTGGATCCCAAGTTGATCTCTTCTCTGTCTCCTGTCAGGCGGAGTACTCTGAGCTGGTGGAGACCCTCCTGTCGTCTCAGAGAGACGCCGTCATCTACCAGCGGCTGGCCGACGCCTTCAACAAGCTGACGGCCAGCAGCACGCCGCCCACCATGGACCGCAAGCAGAAGGTGGCCTTCCTCAAGAGCCTGGAGGAGTTCGTGGCCAACGTGGGCGGACTGCTCTGCGTCAAGTAACCACTGGAAAAAAATTTTTTTTAAAAAACATCCGGCTCCACTCATCGTTACAAAAAACAACCAATCAAACACCCTCTGGACCCCCTCCCCTCCCCCACTTGTTCCTGATGAACCATGGGTAAAAGAGACGGCCTGATGCCTTTAAGGACCTACTGGGACCTGATTGTTTACCCCGTTTCTCCTTGGATTTTCTTTTTCCCTTCTTCTTTTCGGTTTTGTTTTTCCTCCTCACTTGTTACACCCCAGCCCCTCAAGCCTGATTGACAGTTAATGATGATGATGATGATGTGGTAACCATGGAGACTGGACTGCAGAGCAGACAGACTCAGACAGAGGATCCTGCCCTGTTAGATTGAAACAAAGGAGCGCTGACCATCACGACGACGGGGAGGCAGAGGACGCAAGCCGACGGCGATGATGTTTTCCTCCCACCTCCACCTACCTGGAGGCTCCTGGAGTGCACACACACACACACACACACACACGCAGAGACTGACATTGAGGGACAAAACAGGTTGCAGTTTTTGGAAAGTTGTGAACTTCTTTTTTTTTTCCAGTGTGAGGTTTTCAGATGTAGCTTGAAGGTATTAAAGGGGCCATTTTGTTTCAAAAATGCCATGGCGACCACCCACTTCTACCACTACACACACACATACACACACACACTTTCATTTTAACAGTTCCCATTCTTTTAAACACTCACACACACATCGCCCTAATTCTTCCCAGAGTGCCTTTGTTTTGTTGATTGTTTCACGTGTGCGCGAATGTGTGTGTGTATGTGCGTGCACACACGTGTTTGTTTGTGTGTGTAACATAGTCATACACCTACTGATAATTGTGCCTGCCATTCGCCACAAATCCGGCAAATGCACACACACACACAAACACACACTCACACACAGAGTCACGGCCACGCTCAAACAAACAAACATGCACACATTTTCAAGTGTTGCCATGACAACATAGGTATGGCCAGCCCCGGTGGTCTGGGGGCGACGCTGAACCACACAGCACAGGAAGGGAGGGTGTTTGTTGGCGCTGACAGACGACAGAAAAAACAAAAGAAAACAAATAACAAAATCAGATTATGTTTCACTAAAGGGTGTAAATATATATATATATAGATATATATATATATCTATATATATATTTCAAAAAGCCCATCAGAAACATGAGATTCAAAGACAAGAAAATAAAACACTTCACTGAAAAAAATGTTTTTATATGCCAGTAGACGGCAGGATGAGTTGTACGGTTCAGTTTAAAGAAGGAGAAACTTTGCTCTGTTGAGCTTTTTGAGGTTTGATATTTTTTTTTCTCTCTTTCTATTTGGTTTGTAGTATTATGTTGCGGCCCCTTCTCCATCGCCTCGCCTCAGTGTGGCGCGGTGGAAAGACAAACGTTCAGCCCGAAGATTTAAAAAAACAAAACAAACAAAAAAAATGTTTAGCAGATAAATCTCTAGTAGTATTTTTCTACAGCAGCACATCCTTCTTTTTTTTTTTTTTCTCGCTCTTCAACACACACTGGATTGAAAGCAGAGACTGTTTGAGTTGAAGGACAGCAATAACAAACCAAATAATTAAAAAAAAAGGAGCAGAGCCACTCGTTGAAGCATTATGTTGNATTCTGGTTATTGTAGAATGCCTGTTCTTTTTTTTTTTTTTTTGTTAATGAAGTGTAAAAGTGTACATAAACTTATTGTATAAAAATGTTGCAGCCTCTTCTTTTTTTCTTTTTTTTTCCTTTTCAGGTGTGTTTGCTCTGTTGTAATGTTTTTACTTTTCCTTAAGTACAGAATAAAGTGACTGATTTTTTTTTTTTAGAGTTTAGTTTGCCAGACACCAGCAGCTGTTCTTCAAGATGGAAGCAGGAAGGTAAAAAAAAAAATTGTTTGTTTTGAACTGTCTGGAAGTGATGCTTTTTTTTAAAGAAACAAAATCATTCAAATATCAAAGAAAATTGACATCTTTGAATTCATTTAAAGAAGTGGAATAAATGTTCAACTGGAAAAAAAAACGAAACAATTTTAGACTGAAGCGGAAGGGTGTCTGCAGGGTTCGTTGACTGACATTTGAGAGTTTTTGATATTTTAAAAAGTGCAATTTATTTGAGAAAATAAATGGAAAACTATTGACCAGTCAGAAACAAGTGTGCGTGATGTCACTCGCCAAAAAAAAAAAGCGTCCAATTTTGAGGTGAAGAAAAAACCTCGAGATGAATTTAAAATGTGTTATTTAATAAAAGCATTGAGTCTGATGACATGTTAAATGTTTAAAGACTTCAATACTTCATTTCTCAAATTACACACTCCATCGCATTTACACCCATCTTCTAAAATACACCACCTTTTAAAAGACAATTTAAAGGTGCAGCACATAGAAATTTGTTGCATCTAGTGGAATGAACTTGGCAGAAATAGAATATAATTTTCATAGGTATGTTTTAATCAGCGAATAATCACCTGAAAATAATAATTTATTACCTTAAAATGAGAGCAGGTCCCCTTCCACGGAGGCTGCCATTTTGTACCGCCATGTTTTTACAGTAGCCCAGAATGGTCAAACTGGCCTACATGATCAAACTCACTACTACATATTAGTAAATCCTACACACTGCACCTTTAAAAAGCCCCCAGTTTAAGGTCATGTATTTGGGAGTTTTGGTACTGGGGTGAGTCAATATTCCACAGATAGCTAGCTTTTAATTATCAGGGTTTTTGTTTTTTTTAAAGGCCAATGTAATCAAAAGACTATCAGGGGTATCAAGTATGAAAAGACGTAACCAGAAATGTGGGCTACGACAGTATATTCCAAAGCTTTGACCAAAAATAGCGTGTGTGGTGAATTGATTTTTCATTTAAAAAAAAAAAAATTGGAACTGTAAAGAAAGTATAGAAAAGTAAATATTTTTATAGAATTTTACTGTGCATAACCAGAGAGGGAATGAATTCAGTCGGAGAGAGAGAGCGAACATGAATAAGAAACCTACATATTTGGAATGAAAATGTGAGGTTTGGAAGAAATTTATTGGATATGGAACTTTTGTTAGAAAAGCAAACTGTGGAAAGATGGATTAAGAAGGAAGTGGGAGTGACGTTAAACTGATTAATATTAATCGCTCTGGGTTTGATAGCCGTTGATCGAATGTCAAAAACACAAATGGAAAAAAGAAAAAAAAAAGTCAAAAAATCTGAGTGTTGGGTTTTGGGTTGGATGTGTACCCAACGGCATGTTTTCCACTCTGCTAGAAAGAAAGCTCCAATAAAAGATGCTGATGGAGTCTTAAAGTGGATGAAAGGAGAATAACGAGTTTCAAGTAGTTCATTCAGATCTGTTCTACTTCACTTGGATTTGTTCTTGGATCAAATGTCACAACCAGTAAAGCTGCATGTTCTCTAAACCTTTGTAGTGTAAGAACGGTTGTAAGTTTGATTATAGTTTGTTTGTTGTAAGTAGGAGTGATCTTACCACATGTGGTCAGAGTGTGGGAGGTAGAACTAGTCATGGTAGGATCTAAGAGGAGACTTCAACATGAACTTCAAGTTGCTTTTGTAAGGATTGTGGCCCTTTTTTTTTTTTTCGACTATCATGATTAAACAGCCTTGAATCTGTTGAGGGTGGGAGGGGGGATTCTAGTTGAAGTCACTTTTTCTGAACAGTGGCTTCAGCTGCTGACTGTTTTTTGTGGTGCTAGTGGCGGTTTTGTAATGATATTTTGATCTCATTGGCCTGTTTTTTTTTTTTTTTTGATGTGATGTATTTTATTGGTGTCTGGTCCAAGACAGAGTTTTTTTTTCTAGCCTGCAACACCCATTGATCATTTTAGAGCATCGATAAATCATGAATGCACAAATACAACTACTTTACTTTACATTTCAACCATTTAAACCATTCACAATAAATAACGTGACTTGTCTTGAATAGACTAACTTTGCTGCAAAAATGTAACATGTATTTATAGTAACGTGTACTTGTATTTCATTACTTTCGCCTACTTTTGTACGTGTGTGTTCTTTCTGGAAAACTGTTCAAAGTCATAAAGAAAATGTCATTCATCCTGTCGCCTTCCCCAAGTTTCCCCAAGCGGCAGCACGACTTTACACGAGTGAGGAAAATGAATCTGATTGGCCGTTATCGAGCAGGTGGGATGTTCAATTTTTTGGGGAGGACACTGAATGTTTGGATTGGAATCTGATTGGGTGCTGACCAGCTTGGTGTGTCAGTGTGTTTAGCAAACGTTTGTTATGAGACGACGGTAGACGTTTGATTGACAGGTGACAGATCCTGATATCATTGGCTGAAATATACTGTACAAGGTGACTCACAATTCGTTGGTCTGCATTATTCTACAAGAAAAAAAACCTCACTTTCAACCCGGATTTATTCAAAAGTAGAATTTTGCAAAAATTTTTGGACCACATGGTCTGATAGATGAGGAATTACTCTTGATTTTTAAAGACATAGTGGGATGGAATTACTTTTGCATTTCTGCACGACTTTAATAAGAACCAAGATAAATCATTACTAGTACTAATGTTTACAATAGTCATATAATACAATAACATTAAATTCTCCATTAAAAAATGGACCCTGGCTCAGGGTGCCCTAAACTAAGCCCTGGATTTTGTCAATTCCTAATTCAATAAGTGAGTAAAAGAATGATGATTGTAGATGCAGTGAGGAGATTTCAGATTCTGAAAAATAGAGAAGTTATTACAAAGTGAGGAAAAGTTGAAAGAAGTGATTATTATTTTGTCAATGTAGAATTTTAACCTGTAGATGGCGGTAATGCAACATTTCCAAATATAAAACGCCACTAAAATCTCACAAGAAGAAAAAAAAATTTGACGTCATCATTCCTCGACTACTCACATGTTTGTTCACAACAACAGCAGCAGCAGAAAGATCCTGATGAGGTGAGTTTGTATTTTCTACCTCTGTTGAAGATGAGCGGCTGTGTTTCATGTGTTAGATACCAGCTCACTGTGCTGCTGCTTCCTCCTTCATTCATCCGTCAGCTGACTCCTCACATGTTATATGATGTCCACGTGTTTGTGTTACTGTAATGATCAACATACAACAAACACAGTACAGAAGTGGTTCAGATTCAGATCGCCTCTACATGAAGTCCCTATGAATATTTAAAGAATATAACTGACAGCAAGCTACACATTCATTCATTCATAGTGAAACCATCAGCATCTGTACATCATGATTATACCCCCTTTAGAAAAGTTCATCTTCAGTTTGAATGACCCCATGCTTTTTCTTCTCTTTTATTTTCAGACTCTCTCTCTCTANGAAACCATCAGCATCTGTACATCATGATTATACCCCCTTTAGAAAAGTTCATCTTCAGTTTGAATGAACCCATGCTTTTTCTTCTCTTTTATTTTCAGACTCTCTCTCTCTGTCTTTCTCTCTTTCATTCCTTAAAAGCAGCAGATCTCCTACACGTCTCCCTCCTCCGACCTGTCAACGATGAGTGACAGCGATGACGACGTCCCCACGCTGTCGGCTCACACTCTGGCCGCCCTGCAGGAGTTCCTCAGTGAGACTGGCGGTGGGCTGCCTGAGAGCACCGAGCCTTCAGATCAGTTCGCTGTGGGAGCGGTGGAGGAGGACTGGGTGAGCATGTTCAGTTTAGACACATGACAATGCATCAACACACACGGGTCATGGAAATCATTCAAAGTGGATATGAATATGAAACAAGAAAATCCATGCCCTGGAAAGTTTTTGAAAATAGGAATTAAGAGACATGGGTCATTGAAAGTGTTTGAATTTATACCTTCACTAAGGAGTTTCTTTCTTTCTTTCTTTCTTTCTTTCTTTCTTTCTTTCTTTCTTTCTTTCTTTCTTTCTTTCTTTCTTTCTTTCTTTCTTTCTTTCTTTCTTTCTTTCAGGCATGTTTTGTTACCTCCATAAGCACATTGGACCTGGAAAGTCCTTGAATTTGATGTTAACCAAAGAGCAGAAACTCTGTTATCAGGAAATTGTTACTATAGAAATATGTTTTGTAGCTTTGAATTAGATTGTATTGTGTCAGCTTAACACTGATAGATTGTAGTGATATATTGATGTGTATTACTAATATGTAAATAAAGTTGGTCATTTCGTGTGTGTGTGTGTGTGTGTGTGTGTGTGTGTGTGTGTGTGTGTGTGTGTGTGTGTGTGTGTGTGTGTGTGTGTGTGTGTGTCCACCAGCGGATGAGCCAGTTCTGGTACAGTGACGAAACAGCAGCAACGTTAGCCGAGGAGGTCATACGTGAAGCTGGAGAGGGAGGCAGGTAAATCAACACACACATACATATATACATTTTAGATATGTACAGATTTCTCAGTGTGTGTCTTCCATGATGAACATACTGAGCATGTTTTTCCCCATGTGATTGTAAACACAGAACGAAGCCTCATACTTTCTGATGAATAAATCATAATCTTTAATTTTATTCTATACTGCTTGTTTGTTTTTATGTTTTAATTATTTATTCATTAATTTGTGGGTCTACGTTATGTTACACTTATCTTTCTATAATTTTATCTTCTTATCAATTTTGACTATTTCTTTTGTCTAGTCTCACTTACCCTTGTTTTAATCCTCGTATTTCTTGTCTTTTTAAACTATTTTTTACTCGAGTCGAACTTACAATAAACCTTATTCTCTCTTATATAACTTATTACAGCATGACTTCCTGTTTAAGTGTTAATACTGTTTCCTTTCTACCTTGCAGGATAGCATGTTTGAGTTCTCCCAGCGTGTACCAGAAGCTGAAGCAGGGCGTGGTGGACGGATCGGACCGGGTGTCTGCTGTCGTGCTGGAGTACGACCGCCGCTTCGCGACCTACGGCGACGACTTCATTTTCTACGACTACAACGAGCCGCTCTCTTTCCAGTCCAGGGTAGCTCCTCAGAGTTTCGACATAGTCCTCGCTGACCCTCCGTACCTGTCTGAAGAGTGTCTGGGAAAAGTGGCTGAAACCATCAAGTACCTGAGCAAAGGAAAAGGTCTGCTGTGTACAGGTGAGAGGAGGAGGAGGAGGAAGATTCACCCTAGTCTGCACCTCTTGTGTATTATCACTATTTTATCATTATATTATTGATACTTGGGAACAAAAAAAGAACCAAAGTCATCAATAAAATCTTACAAATTCCCAGGTTGTATTTCTGTTTGCTGCAGTACTTGTTTTTAACCACTAGATGGAGACATAGTTGAAACTAGTCACATTCTTCACGTTCTTCTACAAACTACAAAGTGGCTCCAATTTCTTTTTTCTTTTTTTTTTTTTTTAAACACCACCATGTTTGTGTGTGTTGTGTTCTACAGGAGCCATCATGGAGAACGCAGCTAAAGACCTGCTGGATGTCAAAATGTGCAGCTTCCATCCACAGCACAAGAGAAACTTATCCAACGAGTTCCGCTGTTTCGTCAACTACCCATCCCGCCTACTTTCGCTCTGAGTCGCCGACCCTTTCCCGACTGATCGTCTGATGTGGGGCGGGGACGCGTTGGGTCGAGCATCTCGGATTGCAGAGTCGGACTCTGTGAACAGAAACATTAAGACCCGCAGCACTGGCGGAAACACATCATCACCTTGATACTATGCTTTTTTTTTTAGTTCATTTTGGTTCCGAGTGGCCTGTAAACATGTCGGCTTGTTTACCCAGCAACCTCCTGAAACCATCACTGAACACATTATTCCATAATCAGTTCATAGAATAAGCCAGTAGCGAAGCAATAACTGCAAATATTTAGTGGTTTCAGCTCCTCTAGTGTGAGGTTTTGCTGCTTTTGTTTTTAATTTAAAAAAGAAAAAATTGGATTTATTTTAAATCAAATATCAATGTCGGTTGGCCAAAATGACTAAAATGTGGCTCTGGAACACTGAGCTGGACGTGTTTCACCGTTATAAAGATCACTTCACACTACTCAACTTCTGAACACAGTTTGATAGTAAACTGAAAACAGTCGCCTGTGGTTCTGGACCAAGCTTTGTCAAGACTGATGAAAACCACACCCCCGCCTTCTGATGATGATGATGATGATGATGTGATAGTGAAGTCAGCTGGGTTATATTTTTTTGGCTCGGCCACTTGACCGAAACTGAAAAAAAAAAAAAAAATCAATACTGTATTGAAAAGTTGGAGCTGTAACACATTTGCAGTCATGTGGAATATCAGTTGTTTATTAAAGTGTCATCAGAAGGTGGCAGCGTTGATCAGCCTTGATGTTTCATTCTAGATTTGATATGATGGAAAAGAAAAAAAAAGTGTAACAAATGTGTAATACTGGCTCATCCTATCACTGCAAACCACCAACACACATATAAAAATCACATATGTTGAAGCGCAGTGAGAGTTGAGCGCAATGCTACATGTCATGATAACAGCCTGGATACATACAGAACAGTAATCCGGAGGTTAATCATCATTAAATTGTTACTGTTACAAAAATCCAAAAAGCAACTCTCACCTGTGCTGGTGTGTGGACGGACAGATGGTTTTTTTTTTTGCTGATATCAGTCTATGACATCTCCTCCTCCTCTTCACCTCAATAAAAAAGGCCATGAATGGAATGTGCAGGTGCTGTTCAGAAGCATTAACCCTTACATACTGTTCAAGGTCAGGGTTTTAGAAATGGAAATATAAACTGCCTCTTTGTGTTTGTGTGTGTGTGTACAGCTGATACACATTTTTCATATATGCAAATGTACAAATTTGACCTGTTAATTAAAAAAAAAAAATCAGCATTCAAACCATACGATTGTCTTTTTTCCCCCATAAGATAAACAGATTCAAACTAACTGACTATGTTGAATGTATGAATATGAACAGGATGTAAGGGTTAAAAAAAAAGGTATGAAGCAAGTGGTTACAGCAGGTTATCTGAATTATTTGGATGATTCATAACCCTAACCCTTACTGGAAATACACACACTACTCCTCAGAGGTGGGAGTGTATATACTTCAGATTTTCCTTTTTTTTTCAATTAGCCGGTAAATCAAACAAATGTAATACATTCAGATTCAGTTATTTCATCTTTATTTATTTGTGTATCCTTGAATAATTGTGAAGTCCACATTCCAAGTTCAGGTCCAAAACAGTCCTCAGATGTAGATTCAATCCTTCATTATCCAGCTGTGTATTAATTTTAGAACTCTGCTTTACAGATGTATGTTAAGTTATTTGTACTGCCAGTGAATGAAAAAGTAAAATGAAAGAAAAAGTAGGTGCTGGAAAGCTTATCTCACACTCTCTTCCCAGAGGTGATTAGATTTCTGGTTTTGGGATCTACTCTTTCTAGACTTTGGTTTCTATTCCGGGTACTCCTCTCCTTCTCCATCAACGGCACGCAGGTGCATCCGACGGCGACGGACACGTAGATCTCATTGTAGGAGTGTCGGCCCCCGATGCAGGAGCCCGTTCTCCTCAGGATGACGGACGGGGCGTAGACTGGGATGCTGCGGTACTGGTTGCTCTCCTCACCGTAGGGGCCGATCAGGCAACCTTTGCACAAGCAGTAAGCCTCAGGGATGTAGCGGGGATACCTGGCTGGGTCGTAGGAGATCCTGAAATGATGATTGTATTATTAGTTGATATCATTTAAAGGCATCCATCCTGCATAGCAACATCATCAGTCAGGATGAAAGTGTAAAGGAAGCAGAGGTATTGATTATTTAAGAATGACAGTGACATCAGAATGGGTCATATAGGAGAAAACATTTTATGTAGTTAAAATATTCAGAATACTGATGATAAACTTTAATATGTATCCTCCTTTTGACCTCCCACTACATTTAGTGTAGGAGAAAGTCTAAATACATTGTTAATAAACAGATCCTACACATACATCTGCATAGTTTCACTTTGCTGACATCAGATTGTTTAAAAACTTCTTTTCATTTGCACAGAAATCACAGTGAAGGATATTATCCCATTTACATATAATGCGGTGTAAAGTAAAGCAGCTTCAGGATCTCAATGTTAATGTCATTTTAACATTATGAGCAGCCTGAGTCAGTATAATGAATGGATGTATTTATAGTGCAGTTTTGTTGATGATGTTACCTTTAATGCAACCTTTCCTAATCTCTGCACAGTTTACAAAGCAAATTCGCTTATGTTCATATATTTGCAGACACAGCTGTGGACATGACAAGATATTTGGATTAAACAGGACTGTTATTCACAACACTGTTGATGTGAAATTTTAAAGTGCCTAATTCATTTGTACAATGTGTCTGTAACTGCTGATTAACGGCTAAAAACATTGGATATTGTTATTAAAAAGGCTGTAACGTTTATATGTTCACAGTTGGAAACACTTGCATGATGTGGATTGATAACAGTTTCTTGGTGTTTTATTTTGGAATACAAATTAGTTATAATGCGCACGAATTGTAACCCAGTTTATGTCACACATTAGAGTAGACGCATGTTGACATTTAACTTAATGATAACAGTATACCTGCTCTCACCTGTAGGTCCAGGGGGAGATGCTGCGCAGGCTGACCGGGAGGCGGGTCTTACTATCGGTCTGGGACCGTGATGTGGTCGGGCAGCTCAGGTTGAGTTTCTGCTGTGGTTCCAACTGCAGGGCGTGGTGGAAAGCGCTCAGAACACCGACAGAGAGCCGCCCGAACATTTGCTCCAGGATCTCCTCCGGTAGGTCCTGACAAGACCGGGTTCTAGTGGCCTTCTTCCTTACCCGACCCACTCCAGCTGCCAAACCTAGCAGCAGCACAGCAAGGTGCAACAGCAGCAGGAGGACGTGGATCCGAATCCGGCGCGCCATCACTGACCAGTGTGGTGCCAAAACGCGTAAAAAATGTCGCCTTTTTTTCTTATCCGCTCGTCTTTTTTATTTATTTTTTTATAAATACACAATAAGAAGACAGAAACAAGTATGACTTTCCTTACTGAGGCAGCTTCACCAACCTCCCCTCTGTTATAATCCACTGAAATGATTGGAGTGTTGTACAGCCACCGGCAGGAAATCAGTCCGCTCTGGCGCTGAAACCGAGGCATAGGCGCTCCGCCACGGAAACTGAGAGAACATTTTGGCACAGCGGGTCCACAGTGTCTCCAAAAAGAATAATTACTTTAAGATTAAAATATTATGACCTAGTTGAGATTTGTCACACCTGCCACTTGATACTTTTCGACGACAGAAAATGTCACTAAGTTTTTTCCTCCACTGCTTTTCTCGGGACAGTACGTGCGTAAAAATCCAACGGAAGAGTTTGTGTGCGCGCAGGAACAGTGTGATCCACCATCCACAGAGGAAGTCTAAATCACACTGAGGTACTGACAGATAAAGTTAAGCCCCGGCAATAAAAAAAAAATGCTGTTGGTGGGAATGGGAAGTCTAAACTGCCCTCTCTCTCTCTCTCTCTCTCTGTGTTGCTACCCTGGCTTCACACCAGACTCCACTTCACTTCAAGATAAACTGGAAGCAGCTATTTTTCAAACATTTAACTGTGACGTCAAGGTCAAACGCCCATCCCTTTTAATTATTAAAAAGCTATTTTTCTCCCAAAGACTATATTCTCCTGTCTTTTAGTCTGATATATACGGGAATTTATGTCACTGAGATTTATGTGAGGCCTTGGCTGTAAATTATTAGGCATATAAAAAGCCTTTTAAAGCTTAATTTATGTCAGTTTACCATTCACTAAATCTTTGCTTCTGGCTGTCTGCCTTAAAGGAGAAAACTGTCTCTCTGCTTATGTGGTTTCCTATATTAAAAAAAAAACTCACTGACCACAGGGTTTGTGCTTCATGTGAAGGCTGCTGTGTGTAGATAAATACTTAATCTTTTAATGGTATAACAAACAGAATGAACCAACAGCTAAATATAAATACTATAATAATCTATACAGCGAGTATTGAGTATAAAATGCAAAGAAAAAGAACTGGAATGGAGCTAAAATGGATGCATTGCACAGGTTTTTTTTTTTTTTTTTTTTGTATATGATGGAGTTTCCAGAAGGTTCCTAAGCTAACACGTGGAAACATACAGTGTTGTAAAATGGTATCGGGACAGTGATATGTTTTTTCATTGTTTTGGCGCCGTATTCCGACATACTGGGTTTAGAATGAAAAAGGTGACAGAAAGGTAAAAATGAAGAGTTGAAGGGACTTTGAAGAGTGCAGGACTTAAAGCAGTGCACACGCTCTATTAGATATTGGTGTAAATTCAAGTTGGTATTCAGTACTTTAATCTTATAGTGGCTGCTCTTATTTCAAACCTGATGTGTTGGATTATAGAGTCAAATAAAGCTGTTCAGACTTGGACTTGTGTAACCAGCTTCAGGTGACCTATCTGATAGAAGTTAAGATGTCTCACTGCTGTGTTACTGAGATAAACAGAGTAACAGAGATAGTGTGCTTTAATAGAGTCTTTCTCCTGGAACCATAGCTTTATAGCTTTTGAAGGGTTTTTTTGGATTTGCCTTTGCACATGTTCAGCAGCTACTCCGGCAGCAGGTCGTCTCCCAGCTCTTCATCTGCAAAGTCATCATCGTCCATTCGTTTCTTAGCTCCCGTCTTTGGTCTCTCCACTTGAGGCCCCAGCGGGTCCACATAGGATGCGTCTACACAAAAGAGAAGCAACTTTAATATGTTCTGATTGTAGGTTTATCTGTAGCTACTGCACATGTCAGTAGTAACTAGGTTTTAATGAGTCAAGATAACAAGTTAGATAAGGTGAAATTGAGAACAGGGTGTTTCTTTACCTAGTTCTTTTGGGCTGCTGGCTTCGTAGGGTTCATTGGAACCGGGTAGTGACCTCACCTTGGCGCTCAGTCGCTCTCCCTTAGTGCTGCCGGGTCTGTGGCCACTGTCTGCAACACACACACACACACACGCAGCAAATTAGCTCAGTTACAAGCAAAATGGTTTTCAGACTTGGAGCGTTTTAGCCTTCAACATGCAATGCTCTTAACTCACACATTACAAAGTTAAATCTAAAAAAAAAAAATTTAAAAAAAGCATATAATTTGTCTTTCTGTCTTTTATTTCTTAACTACGTCAGCTCATTTTCTCCGCAATGTACACTGACAAGCAGGATATGTAATCACTAAGTATTTCCTGAACTCTCCAAATGGTGTAGAACAATTACCGTATGTGATGTTGCTGTTATGAGTCTCAAATCTCAAACCCACTGTCATAAACTGGAAAACTGCACAGAGGTCAAACTAGAGCCAAAGACGCTTTACTCAACTCATGAAAAGTCAACATTCAGGAGAGGTGATATCTTCATCTCAGAGACAGTATGTTATAAAACATATGAGTGTGTGTGTGTGTGTGTGTTTCTGTAAGGGGAGGGGAATGATTACATGAGCATTTAAGAATGTGTCAATCAGCTAGAATGTAACTACAACAGCTGTATGTCTTGCTTGAGTGCCCTTTAGCAAGATACTGGATAACAGCGCACAAGATTCAATTAATATGTNATGTCTTGCTTGAGTGCCCTTTAGCAAGATACTGGATAACAGTGCACAAGATTCAATTAATATGTTGGAGAATTTATGTGTATGTGTGTGTGTGTGTGTGTGTGTGTGTGTGTGTGTGTGTGTGTGTGTGTCAGGCTCAAATGACATACTGACAGAGTGCAACAGTAAACTGAAGGACAGACATAATTACTGACAGCAGCGCCAGCGCGCCACATCTGGCTGCCAGGTAGCACTGGAAACCGAAAAGAGAGGAAGGACAGAAAGCGGAAAAACAGGAAAAATAAGGAGGCCTGATATTCCACCTTCTCTCACAAGCCCCAAACATCTCACACAAGGCTTTACAAACTGTTGGCAAAACCCCGAGACCTCCACTGGAAATTTTTTGCTTTTTTTTTTT
>JANJYP010045671.1:0-17028 GCA_024605115.1 Rastrelliger brachysoma | reverse complement strand
AACACCTCCCTGTAGATTCTCCAACCCGCTCCCACCCACACATCACCAAAAAATATCCCCCCGTCACCCTGAGAGGTGCCTCGTGGCTACCGCTCTTACTTTCCCTTCTCGCTATTTGTGTGTGCATGCATATTTGTCATTCTCATACACTTCTCTACATACAGCATGCCTGTGTGTGTGTATACATATTCCTGAAATCACCTTCCCTATCTGGGCGTCTTATGGGTCATACACCTTCTGTACTTTTCCATTCTCGCCAACTGATACCAGCAGTGGAACATACAATTATCCTGCTAGGTCATGTCCTAAAGGAAGTTTGGCTCGCGTTAAGCCATTTTGGATCCAGCTGACTTATCTGACCTGGATCCAAGTGTGTGTTCAGTCCAAGGAGTGTGTCTAGTTCAGTATTGAAATGTGGTCTGATGGTCTGCTGACCTTTAATTACCAACTTGTCAAATAGCAGAATTGAGTTGTGTTTAGACATTGCATATCTGCTCATGTTTTCCTAAGTAGCATATCTTTTTTTTGTTATGAAATTGGAGACTGGCAAGAGTTACAGCACATATGTCTTACTGTGGTGTTTTCACATGGCAGGTGACGGGAGGGAGAGCTTAGTGCACACGTGACACTATAACAACAAAACACAAAAGCTGCCTCTCTTTCCCCTCTCATGGGTCTTTAGTCAGTTCCCAGTTTTTCATATTGTTACAGATTGTCTGATAAATTAAGAGTTGAGCACATTGAGCATCTTGGCTGATACTGTTTTTTCCACACATATTTTATTTTTGGTAGAATATGAACATGGAAGATTGGCACACAAGTAGCTTAGCACCACATAACATCATGTTTAATTTTATCTGCTAAACCTGACATCACATAATTATCAGTGAAGTTTTATTGAACTGCTGTCCTTCCACTTCTCTTTTAATTATAAGACGGAGAAGCCTTCACTGGACGGCAACGAAGACAGCACTTGGCTAGGAGAGGGCCAGTCTGAAACCCAGCTTGCAGCTGAGCTCGATCCAGATGAAGCTGAGACAAACGGTGAAGACCGGCCAGCATGGGACTCTAAGATCCAGTACGTGTTGGCCCAGGTGGGATTTAGTGTTGGCTTAGGGAATGTGTGGAGGTTTCCATACCTCTGCCACCAAAATGGAGGAGGTGAGTGTCTTTGTGGAAAGAATTGTAAATTTCAGCTCAGTGATTTTGACTGATCATAATGACACCATTAACACCAGTAACTGACACCTTTGCAACTTGACAAACACAGAAAATAGAAGACAACACAATACATAATAAAGAAAGTAGTTAAAATGCAAAGAGAAATGTAAAATAAAGCTACAGAACAAACACATCATACGAGAAGAAGATCAGAAATGTGAGCAAATTAGTTTACAATTGCTTTGTTTACTTGGCTGATTTAGCATTGAGCTTCCTTAACAATGTTCTGACTCATGATGGAAAAAGCATTAAAATTGATGCATCAGAGATTACTCCATGTATTTTCCCTGGTCTAAACCTAGCACATACGTTACACACCATATAGCTCTACAAAATGTATCCTACTATATAGAAAGAGGTCTGGTAACCTAACTTCTTTCTAATTACACATGCAGGGGTTTTTTTCAGTTTCAAACTTGTATGTATATGTACTTAAATGACATCACTTGAGGCAATCTATCTGACTTTGCCACAAAGGGCTTTATACAATTATATTCTCAGAACAAATTCAGCACTCCATGCTATAAAACATCAAAAAGAATCACCTCATGTACTGGTCATTTATTATCTATCAATAGCCTGACAAATCTGCTGACGCATTTCAGCTCATTCAGAGCATGTGTGATAGCAGTGAACTCTCTGTATAAAGGACACGTGACCATGTGATCACCAATCGACAGAAAACCATTACACGTCTACTTCTTTTTACTTTTTTCACACTTTAATGTCAGTAAATAGGCTTGGGTGAGTAAAGTCACTGGTTTTCCCCTTTAAGTATACATATCTTTATTTTTCCTTGCAGGGGCCTTTATGCTGCTGTATGTTTTTCTTTTACTGGTTGTGGGAGTTCCACTGTTTTTCATGGAGTTGGCGGCCGGCCAGAGCATTCGACAAGGCAGTATCGGTGTATGGAAGCACATCTCTCCGAAACTAGCAGGAATTGGCTACTCCAGCTGCATGGTGAAGATTTACCTTTTCCTGTGTTTTATTTCTGTACTTTGGATTAATTGTTACATAAAAGTCAAAATGGGGAAGCAATAAAGTCCATTCTCCTTCCTGTATTCTGCAAGACACCTCAAATGTCAACATTATACTGATGGAACAAAAAGCTTGATGTTTAGACATGCATCCACAAAATTATTACTCATAGTTCATAGTATCATGACTGGCGTGCTGTGGTTTAGTAGCTGACTGACTTTCTCATGTTTGGTCCAACATCAATATTTTTAGCATATTTCACTGTTGCACAGCCCCAGAATGACAGATTTTGTAAGCATGAAGGTCTTCTCAATTAAGAGCCATTGCACCTACAGTAATACCCCTTCATTACCTTTCTGTAATTAAGTGTCTATGTTTGTGTGTATATTCTTAAAAAAGGGTGATGATGACATCCTACCATGCTGTAATATGAGAAAGTTGGCACACAGTGGTGCTGGCAGTTTGTTGCGTAACAGTTTTCTCTACGAACGAGACAAGGCAAACAGTGTGAAAAGAACTTTCTGTGCATGTTCAGCACACAGACGTGTACTGTATGTTTTGGCACAGATGCTTTTTTTTAAAACTTGTTCATTTTCCAAAAAGCTTCATTGCTATGCAAAATGGCATCACAACCCCATTACGGTTCCACATGTAGCATACCTTTACCCACTGACCAGATGTTTGACCTTGAGAGAATATTTCACAGAACGTGCAATATACTGTACACTACATACGCTATATCTCAAGCACTTACAGTGTAAATATTGATAATTAATTGAGTCAATCATTCATAAGCCCTTTCTTCTCTTCTAGGTCTGCTTCTATGTGGCCCTTTACTACAATGTTATCATTGCATGGAGCCTGTTCTACATGGGTAATTCTTTTCAGTATCCTCTGCCATGGAACCAGTGTCCAATTGATGTAACCACCAATGACACAGGTACTTGCTGCCATATTTAAGAAATGAAACAAACTGTGGTTAAGGTTATGTATGTGTACATGCCAGTTTTATAGTGTTGTATGCTGTCAATCCACAGTCAGAGAGTGTGCAAGCAGCTCCCCAACGTCATATTTCTGGTTTCGGAAAGCCCTTAACATCACAAATTCCATCGAAGACTCCGGAGGGTTTAACAACATCATGACAGGCTGTTTATTGGCTGCGTGGACAATTGTCTCTTTGGCTATGATCAAAGGCATCAAGTCTTCTGCAAAGGTGAGTTATTCACTCTTTTTCACCTAAGGGAGCCCAACAATACATATCAACAACCACTGCTTCAGCATTCATATACGAATTTTATGCTTGTGTCACTGTTTAAAGTTCTTCTGTGTTCTTTTCTTCTTCTTTTTCTAACTTTCAGGTGATGTACTTTTCCTCAGTTTTTCCCTATGTGGTGCTCTTTATTTTCCTCATCAGAGGATTGATGTTGGACGGTGCAATGGAAGGAATCACCTATATGTTTTACCCTAAAGTAAGCACAGTTTTCATCATGTGTTTGATTTTAGTCATGTTGCTTAAAGACTGTGTTTATTTGTATAGCGCTAACCTATGAGGACCTCTACTAAACTTTAGAACCTTTACAGTAATTTAGACTAAACAAGACTCTGTTTTGTGGCATTTCTCAGCTGGAAATTTGGGGTAATGTGCAGGTGTGGCGGCAGGCTGCTACACAAGTGTTTTTTGCCCTTGGACTGGGTTATGGCTCTGTTATCGCATATTCCTCCTACAATCCAGTACACAACAACTGCCACAGAGATGCGCTGATGGTCTCCTGCATCAACTTCATGACATCGGTACTGGCCTCACTAGTGGTTTTCGTTGTGCTGGGTTTCCGTGCCAAGAACATCGCACTACGCTGCGTGGCTGAGTATACTTCTAACTTGTTGTGCAAGCAAAAATAATTACAAGTGTTTTTTCAATCCAATTTTCAATTGCCTTTCTTATATTTAATCCTTTCATTTGAACTTTTTCCAGAAACCTTGGCCTGCTAAACGTCATGGCGTCTCATGGATCTGATCAGCACTGGTGGCCATGGTTTAACATAACAGATCCAAGCTCTGTGTCTATAGCTGACTACAGAGAGTGGTATAAACACTACTCCCCCATAGTTGGTCCTAACATCACTGACTGCAGTCTGGAGAAGGAGATGAATGAGGTGAGGCACATTTAATACAGCATAGTATTGAGATTGAGATTAAACTCTTGAGACAGTTGTCCTAAAATAGCTTACATCCTGTGTCTTGAGGCAGCTATAAACCAGCTACTTGTTCAAGAAAAACTTTCAAGAGAGAGAGAGAGAGAGAAGGATCACAGCAGGTGCTCCATGAGTTGCTGGACACCTGCTTTCTTAAAAAAAAAACATCAGGAACATCAACCACAGATGAATGCCTCAATAACAAACTAAGTAGGTGGACTGCTATGGTTCCCAGGATCCCTGAAGAATTTGGGAGGTACTGTAGAATATCCAGCAGGCAAGGACATGAAAACATATGGGATCTTATCTCATATAGGCGCCCAGGATGGAGGAGTGAAAGGAAAAACTAAAGAAACAGAGGAGGAGGTACCGAAATAATGTTACCTTACAGTGTTTATCTTATCAAAATCCCATATGTTCAAAAATAGAGGCACAGCAGTAATGTATTTATGTATCGTCAGGTCAAGATTGGACTGTGTCCATTACTTTGGTTTATCTGTTTATCTATCTTAAGAGGTAGCTTTTATTTACAATCAGCATTAAAACCTCTGAGAGCTGCTGGTGTGGATGTAGACTCATTGTCACCTGTAGTGTATACAGTATCTACATATTATAATTCAAAAACATGTGGGCAAAAGATGATAATGTACTTACACATATATGTCATATCTTTGTTTTCACTTTGGCCATCTTAAGTCAACATCTATAAAACTCTTGTTCAGACTTTTTCCCTCCACACGCTCTTGTCTTGTGTTTGTTTGAGCTCAGGGTGTTGAAGGGACAGGCCTGGCATTCATAGCATTCACGGAGGTGATGGCCCTGTTCCCAGCCAGCCCTTTCTGGTCCACACTGTTTTTTCTCATGCTGCTAAACCTGGGCCTTAGCACTATGTTTGGGACCATGCAGGGAATACTCACACCTCTCATGGACAACTTCAGCTTTTTGGGACGCCACCGGACACTTCTCACTGGTAACACACACACACAAGTCAACACATGATTATATGTAATTGTGTCACAGGTGATTGTTGTTGTTTGTTTAAAATGCCTGGCATAATAGTAAAACTCAATTATGACTAATACTAGGGATGTCACAGTCTCGATTGTAAATCAGATATCAATCGAAATTACATCAAAATTTCGACCTTCAAAATCAAAGGTGGAATTGAAGATATAGTCATGCCTGCAGGCATGTCAATAGGGGAAAAAACGTGAACCTGCAGTCAGTTAAACAACACCATGGCAACCCCTGATGTTGGAGACACTTGAACTCAGACTTGGAACCCTGCTAAGAAATGCCAAGCAGTTCGCATTTTACCACAAAGGTGTTGCCCTTGATGTATGATTGATGTGAAGTGAAAAGTTATTGAAGGTCAGAGCCACGCACATTTATTGGCCTTAAGAACAGAGCTTTGAACTTTGAACTTCCAGAGCAACACATATAGAATATCTTCATGTGAAGTTGACTGTTCTTGATTACCTATGAACATACTTTAAAAAATATAATACAACATGAGCTGAACATCAGAACTGATAAAAATGTTAGGACGAGGCGTACAGCACTGTTAGCTTAAGTTTATGATATAAACTTTATCAGACATCTTATGCTTTGTTTGTTCAAGTATCTTTACTCTGTTTTCATATCTGTTTTTCAGTGTCAAGCTGCATTTTAGGATTCCTGATAGGAATGTTGTTTACTCAGCGCTCTGGCAACTATTTTGTGACTATGTTTGACGACTACTCTGCAACCCTCCCGCTAGTTATTGTGGTAGTCTTTGAAACCATCAGCGTGGCGTGGGTTTATGGAACAGATCGGTAAGAACACTATTCAATTATCTGTATTTATTTCTTATAGTGAAAAGATGCATCTCATAGAAATATTTTCCATAACTACAGCTTCCTGGATGATATTGAAGTCATGCTCAAATGGCGCCCTCCAGTGTTGTACAAATATCTTTGGAAATATGTTTGTCTGTTGGCGATGATCGGTCTCCTGGCTGCCAGTTTCTTGCGTGTGGTCTTCAAAAGGCCAACGTACACCTCCTGGAATCAAAACACAGTAAGATACTGAGCCACTGTTCTTTGTCTTATACAGAGGATAAAAAGCCTGTTTTAGTCTATAGTGTGACATACACACCATTAGTAAATACTGTTTTATTCACCAACTCATCAGCAATACTTTTTTTCAGCCTGTAAACCTGTTGAAGCATAATATTATGTTACAGTATCAAGTCTGTGTTCATTAATTGTACCTCCAGATTGTTTGAATGTTTGCTGGTTTGCTTCACTAATCTCTCCTCTTCATATCTATGGAGCCGCTATTATTAGCTGCGATAAAAGCTTGATTCCCCACAGGAATTATTCATCTAAAAGTTTAAAGGCATACTGTAATTTTCCTATAAACAAAAGGAATTTTTGTTTACATTCAGTGTCAGTGCATATCCTAGATGTCTAATGAATACATGAAATGCATTTTGTTCCTTATGAAGCATTTGCAAAACAGAATAAATATTTTAAATTTGGCAGTGTTTACATCCATGTTTATTAGCTTACAGTCTTCTTCACATTGCTGTGTGTATTTGTGCATTACAGCCACATGTCTATATAGGAAATAGTGAGAAGCCATTGGTGGGCTTGTGTAATGTGCTATTGAGTAAAAAACTCTGACAATCACTATATTTTGGATGAATGTAACATAAATTATGAATATGATTATATGACATTATGAGTGTGGAGAATGCAACAACAATTTGGAAGGGATTTTTTTTTTAATTTTGAAAAAATGCAGGTCTATTTAACCTGGAACATTCTTTTAAAAACTTTACTGCCTTCAAATATAGTAATGTGTCAAATCTGAACATAACTTAACCATTACTGTGTCTGCCCATATGTTTCCTGACATGCTCTGTCTCCTGCTTTCTTTAGGCCTCTGAGGTGACTCTAGAGTACCCTGGCTGGTCTCTAGTTATGATTGGCATGCTCATAATTTTCGCCACCTTGCCTGTGCCTATTGGCTACATCCATTCCATGTTGAAAAGCCGCATGGCCTCCGACTCTGAGGATTTAGACAACCAAGAGATGCACCGTGAGTTGTACACAAAGTGCAGCTCCACTGACCAACTGGACAACAACTCCCACCAACTTCCCTCTGTGGAAGACGGCGCTCGTCCCAGAAGTACTTTCCTGCCGTTGGGCAATGAACACTACCGACTTCTGTCCCAACAGGAGGAGGATGATGAGGAACAAGATACAGGGCTGTGAACATGGCATTGGAGGGGAGTTTCTTTGTAAAAAGGACAAAATTTTGAACCTCTAAGAGTTTATAAGCAAGACCCTGCAAAGGAGTTCCCAAAGTGAAGGGTGGACAGTCGTAAACAGAAATACTCTTCGTCTGAGATAGAGACTTTGGGTAGAACCCTTTTATCATATTCAGCCAACTCCACATTGCTGATGAATTGTTTTAATGATTTATATTATTGAATGAACATTACCAGTGTAATCAAAAGCTTTTTTAGATTCTATAATCATGGAACCACCTCTATAACCTCCTCCTTGTGCATCCCTCCATATTTTCTGAACCACCTCTTCAGAAATATAAACACTAAAAAGCAATAAGCTGCTATAACTAATGAAAGAAAAAAAATAGAGCTGAGAAATTGATGCCACGATTATATTAGGTTTGTCTATTGTTTCTGCCAGCCTGATACCATATAGGGGTCAGAACTGAGACAGCTGGCAGTGTGAGTGGCTGTTGAATCAATAAATGCAGCACCTGACAGAAATGTACTTTCTAATGAGTATGTTTTTAGCTACATGCCAAGTATGAATTTGCATGAAATAATTCTTCGTTCAGCAACTGTGATGTTTGCTTGCATGTCTGTGTTTTTGTTTTTAAGTGTGTGTGTGTGTGTGTGTGTGTGTGTGTGTGTGTGTGTGTGTGTGTGTGTGTGTGTGTGTGTGTGTGTGTGTGTGTGTGTGTGTGTGTGAGAGAGAGAGAGAGAGAGAGAGAGAGAGAGAGAGTGGGTGTGCGTGTGTGTGCGTGAAATGAGAGACATTAATGACAGTAAAATAATGGTATTGTACTTTATATTTGTATTATTTTACCTCATAAGATCACAGCAATGTTTTTACATTTGTTGAGTTTAGCAGTATTGTACTGTACTAGATGAGGACTTGAATAAACCTCTAGATGGCAGCAACCTGACTCTGTGTCTTGTAATGATTCACTCAACTTCACTCAAATCAGAAGCTGTTCACATATTCAGATGATTAAAAAACAATCATGATATCATTAAGTCTGAATGTATGATTTTTGGGGGTTTATTTTGATTAAGAAAGAGTAACAGAAATGTCAGCCATTGGATTTTCTAATTTGTCAAAAAGCTTTAGATCATTAACATGACTACAGGTTCTATATCTTTAAAACATACACATTTAAAACACTTTTTAGTGAAGTTGTTTCTATTGGCAATGCCTCGGAGACTTGAATTCATTCACATTAAAGCATTTTTAGAAGCAATAAACTTAAGCAGTCAGGACATTAAAAAAGGCTTTACCAGATTCACTTGCACCACATTTGTTCATCAATAGTGATCTGGATATGTCTCAAGTACTTTGTTTGTGGTAGTCAAAGGTTTTGGTGGGATGAGGTCTCACAAATGTACATATTTTTGTTACGAATACCTGTGCAGTTTGCACTGTGAAATTAGTTTTCTGCTTCTGAATACATATTATCTGTTATTGTCTTAGTTTATTTTCACTTCTGTTTAATTCCTACAAATTGCCAATATTAGTCCATTTTGATTCAGATTTGATGTGTTGCCCCAGTTCTTCCGGAACAATGTGGCCACAGAAGTAAGTATTTCATGCTTAACTCTCATTAGAAGACAGTAGCACTTTATCACTATGGTGGTTTATGTTTTCATTGGCACCTCTGCTATAACACTGGAATTAAATCTGTACCTGAGTAACGAGTGCTTTTGGTTTATATTCGACCTGGGCAAAGTATTCATATCCATGCTTTGTTAGGCCGTGTCATTTTTCCAGTGAAGTGAAGAGGCCTACAGCTCTCAGTGAGTGGAGGCTCGTGCGGCCAAGCAGGGAGAGAGAGAGGACTGCGCGCGCTCAGGCAGGACAGGAGGGCGCGCGGGACATCAGCACACCGGCCGGGTCAAGGAGCTGCAAGGATGGAGATCCGACCAGACAGGTTTAAGGCGGTCGCGGGCAAAACTCTGGGAAAAATTCACAGGTACATACCTATTCCAAATATTCCTCACTCCAATCTGACTTTTCCATTTTAACCCGTTTTCTGAAGATAGTTTTGATATGCGGGCGGGACACCGCAGTCAATCATGCTGCGGGTTCCCATCCACCTTCTTCTAGACAGTAACTCTTTAGTGGAGGAAGGAAAGTTTGTTTTTATTGATTTGAACAGGAAAAAATAGGCGACTGTTGGGTTTAAACCGCAAACACAACGTGGATAGATTTGCGCAGCGCTCAGAGCAATGAAAGATGCTGAACGAGAGTGAAAGTGGATATAGAATCCTGTTGTTGTCTCTGGCAGTCATTTCATGGTTACCTTGGTTTTTGGTACGAAAACGCCAACCACTTGAAAAAAGTGAACCAGAAGTCCTAAACTGAGATTTTATCTGGAGGCTTTTTAGAGCACAAAGTGCAATTACTGTTTTTCTATCCATGCTGTGCATGCAGTACTTCAATGTGTTTTATATTTGTATACTTATATATTGTTTTATTTTGTTCTGGTCAGATTTGGCCTAGCTCAGAGTAGATTTGGTTTATTGGTGTTAAAGATGAGGAAAAGTGAGGTTACATAATGTTTCCGTGCATTGGCACAACCTGGCGAGAGCACTGAGCAGACAGAGCCAAAGTCTTAAATTAGCCGTCAAATCTATCTATCTATCTATCTATCTATCTATCTATCTATCTATCTATCTATCTATCTATCTATCTATCTATCTATCTATCTATCTATCTATCTATCTATCTATCTATCTATCTATCTATCATTCATTAGATATAATCCACTATACAATACATATACAATACATAATGCAAATGTATTAATTTAACATTGTGGTACAACATGACAGTGAACAATATTTGTCTTGTTTTTACATCCCAGTTTGACACAATTTATTTCACACTCTCCACAATTAATATTACATCCTGGAAAATGTAGAAAATAGAGTTTTAATTTCAGGTAATCTTTTGACAAAAGCTGTTTTTTTCTAATCACTGAACCAGGAGATATTAGACCATTATTCATGAAATCTACCAAGGACACTTAACTTTAAGAAACTGTTTTATACATCAAGACCAATAATGTAGACACTTTGTGTGGCTATAAAGAAGAGACCAAAAATGTTTTGATCTATATCACCTTTGCAGCCTTCAATTCAGAGCAATCCATCTTAAGGAGAGTTTGTGAAGAAGTAGCTCTTCACTATAGTTTATGTGTGTGCCAAAGAAATGTTTTAAAGAAAAGATTAACATATTTTATTACTTTCTCCCATTCATAAATGTGTTAAGATGCTGGATAAATAAATAAAATATCACTTAAACTTGCAACACAGATTTGTGTGCTGATAATATTTCAGTCAAAAAGAGAGATTAAAGACACTGATAGAACCTGCTGCAATAACTATTGCTTTAAGCTTTCGCTCTCTCAGGATTTGAGGTAGCAACCAAACGTATAAATCCTGTCCTGAAATAGCCTGTTTTTCAGTCCAGCTGTCGAGCCACGCAAATCCCTAAACTCTCCCCTCCCACTCACTCCATCCCTGCCCATGTCACTTCCTCCAGCCGCTCCCTCCTCCATCCATCCATCCATCCATCCATCCATCCATCCATCCATCCATCCATCCATCCATCCATCCATCCATCCATCCATCCATCCATCCATCCATCCATCCATTGAGCCATTGGGACACCAGCACAGACAACTTTTATCCTATCGGGGTCTCCCAGATTAACGGACATGCAAATCTCAGGCATTTTCTCTCTGACTGGTTATGAGCCATGTGAATGGCTGATGCTGTGAGTGATGTGATGTAGGAGATTGGATTCAGATTGGTTTCAGTGGGTGTTTCTTCAGCTTAACTAGGGAAGTCCTGTTTTATGTGGCTACAGTGTTAGGTTCATATAGAAATGTGAATCTTTGCTCCAAATGAATGAGAAAAATATACATTTGTGTGCAGACAGCTGTGTGTGTGTGTATGTGTGTGCGCGCATGTGTCTGTGTGTGTGGACAGTATATGAACGTGTGTGTGAGTGTGGAAATGTATGTGCAAAGGGCATCCCTGCACTGTGTGGCTAGATGAGTGTGTCTGTGTGCAATCTCACCACCTCACAGACAAAACCGTGATCCCTCCTGATGAAAGCAGCCAGGAGTTCATCTATTATTTAAACATTTTCTCCATCAGAATGCATCTCCTGTTTCTATATTAAACTCCACTAGGTAAGCATAAACTTCAGCACTGTAAGGTCAAGCGCACTCTGCATCTCTCCTCTTTGCATTTGTTCTTTTTTAACATCTTTAAAGGAATGTCCAAATATCATCTGTTCATCTCCTCGTATCAAAGAAGTACTCCACAGCACAACATGAAATCTAATCACACAAACTTGTGCTTCAGCGATCTCCTCAGCACTAAAATGCAAAATCTTCAGTAGCACCCTGTGGACTTTTTGCATGCCAAAAAAATGCCCCAAATTAATCTATTTAAACACTTTAAAAGAATCTGCCATTTGTCTACATCTGCAGAATTTCATGGCTCCACAAGGAGAGCTTATGTCTCACTACACACAAGGCAGTGCAGAATATAAACAGGTAATTCATTTTTAATCCATTTTACTTGCGGTAGAGTGCTTCGTTTTCATTTGCTTTACACAGTGGTCTGAGATGCGGTTTAAATAAAATATTTGAATAATGGTGGGATGAACTAATTACAGTGCTTGAATCTGCAGGAAGAAAACAAGTTATTTTAATCAATTCTATTTAAGAATTATTGTCAGTTGTTCTATTATATATTGCAAATACAGCATATGCAGTGTCTGATCATTATAATCATTCCAGCTACGATGGCAGTAATAACGTTAAAGCAAAACCAAAGATGAATCTACTCTGATGCTACATTGACACTTCCACACTGTCTATCACCAGCTTGGCAGTCTTTTTTCAGGTTTCATGAAGGTTCTTTACAGATGATGAATCTATCAAAATTGAGAAGTTTAGAAAGTCAGCTGGTTTCTGGTTATTGGCAGCAAAGCTGTGTGTATCCATTACATCAGCTCACACATATTTACAATGTCTACATGTGTTCAAGAAAACACTCAGAAAACAATCACTCACACAGAGAACTGGGAGGATAAGGATAGGAAGTATCTTCATACATCATAATGATCATATTATGACACAGCTCCATTTATTGTCAGCTGTCTGTCAGTGAGAAACAAAGTGTGCATGGACATCTTTTGTTGTTTTGGGAGATTTTGTGGAATCAAGACGACCCAAAGATAGAAGATACTGTATACTGTACAGGTTAGAGTGTCCTTAGTGTTTTAATTTCCAATATTGGGCTATACAAATGAAATTGACTTGTGTGAGTGCATGTGCAGAAATAAGTGATTGAGTTATACTATATGAGCATTTAGATAATAGACTCTATGAAGGTCACGAATGTGTGTGTGTGTGTGTGTGTGTGTGTGTGTGTGTGTGTGTGTGTGTGTGTGTGTGTGTGTGTGTGTGTGTGTGTGTGTGTGTGTGTGTGTGTGTCCACACTAGAGAGAGAAGAGTGGTGTGACAGGATGGGGAGGAGGGTGTCTCCCTGGGTGACACAGTCCCACAGAGACCCAATCTGTTCACTTCAGGGAGAGTGAGAGGTTTGCGGAGGAAAAGGGGGAGACACCACTACTGAAAATTACAAAATGAGTGCAGAAATGTACATCAAAAAATTTGAAAACACCTGAACTGCAAATTGGGGGATGAAGGGGAAATCATTTTTAACCATTATTTTAACTAATTATTATTTTAGCAAAATGCAGGAGCAATTCAGCACGTGGATATTGTGGACAAATAATGACCAGGACGTCTGGTGTTATATAATATTTTTAGTGTCAACCTCCCTCTCTGTCTCTCTCTATCATCCTCTTATGAGAGGATTACAAAGAACGCTCTGTGAATTGGTGAATTTAATATACAGGGTAACAAAGTCCCAGGTCAGCAACCAGCACGTGAGTGTCACAGTGGCATTTTTGTGATGTGGTGTGAGTCATAGCCTACATACAAAATGACATTAAATTAAATTAAAATCATATTATAGCATTATGACATCAAGAGAAGAGTAGTTATTTGACAGCAGTGAAGATAATCGTCTTATGAAAAGAAACAATTATGTTCCATTATACTGGCTGTAAATAAAGATGTAACAATTCATATTAATTATTAGTAATGCTCAACATGAAAATGCTGATCTTTTTTAGTGTGTGTATTTTTGAGGTACATTTACTAAAAGATGGGCTCAAAAGTTATGTTCATTGAATCATAGAGTTCAAAAGGCACTGAAGTCCATTTACTCACATAACTTCAAACATTTTCTGTCTAATGTTATGTTGTAGGTTGAACTTTGAGCCCTACGTTCAAGTCAAGTGCACAGTTTGAGATGCGAGTAGCTACTAGGTCTCCGCTGAGCCTGCTACTATTGTAATTATGATATTTCAGAGAGCCTGAGGTCACAGGACTCCTGCCTGCTCATGCTCTCTCGCTCATTAATTGTTGCCAGCTGAGACCAATCACATTCTCGCTACGCTAACGAGAGACGCTACATCAGCTGAGTGGAAAACTCACAGTGTGGTGAACCTCACATGGAGGCAAATATCCAGGGACAACTCTTCTAATATGTGTGTCTCATACCTCTACATACACAGGAACTTTCATTTTAACCAACCAGCCAGGCAGGCAGGCATAGTGACAAATGCTGATTTATGTCAAGATGACTGTATTTATGTGTGACCTGAGAGGGGAGTGCCAAATTACAACACCTTATTAGAATATCAGAAGAGGAAGACCCACAGCTAGTCAGCTATTCTGGGGTGTTTGCACAAACATTAAAATGAGATTGCCCTTTAGTGGAAAGCATCAGTAATTAACAGTCTTTTTTTTTCTTTTTTGCTGTGGGCTAGTCTCGTTAGCAGGTAGCATATGTGTGGGTGCCAGGCTGCAATCTGTCTTGAGGTTTAATGAGGGCTCTGAAAGAAAGATATTGAGCTCCACTCATGGGAACGAGTCAGCATGTTCGTTTGATATAGAGAGAATAGCAATGCGTGAGAGTGTTGCCAAATGATTCAACAGAAAAATGTACACACTTTCCTTCTTTTTGATCAACAATTTAGTCTCATTTGTCTTGTGTTCAGTGTGCTGAGGTGCACCTGCTAAAGCTCCATCATAAGAGGCCGGTGCACCTTCTGTCAAATTAGAGCTCCAGCTAACAATTGTTTGATCTAATCTGTAGATTATTTTCACAGGGAATCACTAGTCTGTGAATTGTCAGAAAATGAAGATGCCTGTTAAAATTTAAAAACAGCTTGAGCTATATTCACATGTTTTGTCTGATTTACCAGAATAAATTCAGTTTATTGTTTAAATATGACAAATAAAAAGCTATATGAGGAGCTGAAACCAGTAAATTGTTGGCATTTTTGCTTGAAAATAAGTAAAGACAAGTATCATTTGACAATCAAAATAGTTACCAATTAATTTTCTGTGTATTGCCAAGTAAATTAATTGACTAATTGTTGTAGTCAAAATATGATGGGCTGCATGTGAAGCATTAAATGTTTGATATGAAACAGTGAAAGCAATGTGATTTATAGAAGGATTGAAGCACTTAATCAAAGGCCAACATGAATGTAACACTGTGTTGTCATAGAGAGAGTGGCATGCTGAACCACGCCCAGTGCTAGTCTGTCCTCCTATATTCATTTCCGGAAGTAAATCATTTTTGTAATCCTAATCTGAATGTTGTGACAGATTAAGAGAGAGNAGAGAGAGAGAGAGAGAGAGAGAGAGAGAGAGAGAGAGAGAGGAGGATGCAGCCTCTCTAATCTCTTACAAATTCTAAAATGTTGCCTTACAATTGTAGTTTTTCTGTTTCTTTGGGTTTTACTTGACATTTAGAATAGTTTATAAAATAGATAATTATACTGAAATATCACTTCTTTTTTGTTTTGTTTTTTAACTGGTTGCAATAACATATAAAGAGATTATACAGAATCTGCTGTGTAGAAATGGGGGAGGGAGCACAATCCACTGCATAACTAAGAAATATAACGACTGCATGACTGAGACAGAGTGTACAGTACAGACAGGCCAGCAGATAGATAGATACTGACAGATTATGGTGTAAAAGCTAGAGTGAATTATTTATCTCACACAAAAACACATCAATAATTAAAAAGTGTCAGAGTCTGACTTGTCTTGTGTTAGCGTGCGTGAATAAGTTATTTTGGAGTTTCAGTATGCTGAAAGCCTGAGAGAGAGAGAGAGAGAGAGAGAGAGAGAGAGAGAGAGAGAGAGAGAGAGAGAGAGAGAGAGAGAGAGAGAGAGAGACAGAGAGACAGAGAGAGAGAGATGGATTGTCTCTAATATTTGCCTTGAAAACAGAGCAGCACTCAATGCAGTAAACACATTCTTCCCATAGTATATCTGCATATGTGCAGCACAAATTTGAAACACCTCTCTAAAAAATGCAATCATCCTTGTCACATGGAACAAATCCTTGTGGTGATTGTGTCTGTTTCTGTGCATAATTCTCCAGCTCACTGACTAACTGGATCAGCCCAATGGAAAGTGGACGGCACGGCACACAAGTGCGCTTTGCTGTGAACTCAGACATACTCAAAACTACACAGACACATACACACACAGACACTCAGGTTTAAACATATAAACATATATGAAAGGTGGCTTTATGTCTCATTTATCTAGAGAAACAGGTCTGTTTTCTGTAGATACATGTCTTTGCATCTGTTTGAGTGTGCATGAATGCGTGTGTTTAAATAGTGTGTGTGTGTGTGTGGGGGGGGGGGGGGTTTAGAGTATGGCGATTGTAATACACAGATGGCCGCCCTCCTGACTTCTCTGTTTGACTCCTGTGGAAAAAAGTGACATTTGCCATTTTCTCAAAAAGTCTCACGCAAATTGAGAATTAGTCTAAATAACAACACATTTTGTGTGTTTTAAGATTAATTTGACAACTCCCATAATCTAAAGTAAAATGTAGAATGTCCCCAGCTGACAAAAAACACAGTTTTGTCCGATACACTTTGGGAATATAACACAATTGTGATAGACTTTCATCACAGTTTAGCAGTTCAGACATAAAATTTGAGTCTACAAAACAATATTGCCCATAGAGAACGTAGAAACTGATGTTTTGTTGAAGAGGACATCTGAAAGACTTAGGACTTTAAGGCAAAAATTCATGTCTTTCATTACTTTCACTGTCTCAGGTTTTTCACCGTTCACTCTTCCCTGCTTTCTGCACACGTCTACAATGCATTGTGTCTTCAATGGTATAAGAAGACACGACTTTGTGTTCACCAACACAATTCTGGTAATTGTG
>JANJYP010045644.1:0-14232 GCA_024605115.1 Rastrelliger brachysoma | reverse complement strand
GCTTGGGTGCCACTTAAGGTTTTACTCAACCTCTATTACAGCATAAAAAATAATTACTGCAGGTCACACCCTGTGAACTGGTTTTACTGAAAATCTGACCTCACTTTTTGGGGAAAAAAGTTGCTTAGAATATTATTTGCTGCAAAAAAAAGCATGAGCTATGAGTATTTACTAAAATCAAATGTGTGTGTGTTTTTTTTATCTCATTTGTATACACCTAACATCACAAATGAAAAAAAAATCATCTTCATTCCATAGATATGCAGACAACATACTCATGCTAGGACATGTTTGTAAGCATGAGGATGCAAGTGTCTGTGGTCTGTGATGTAGAAAACACACAGCTTCAGATATCAAAAAAAAACAAACCTGGCAGCTGGGATATTTGCAGATGTTATTNTCTGTGGTCTGTGATGTAGAAAACACACAGCTTCAGATATCACAAAAAACAAACCAACAAAGGAAACCACAGTAGCAAGATTGTGGAGGCTGATGTGGAGTTCAACACTGTGCGGCTCACACACAGGAGAGTCTTACCTTCTTTTTGCTGCAGTAGATTTGCCATTTCTTCTCTGCAGGCAGGGCAAACATGGCTTCCCTGTGTTTCTCTGTGAGGTCAAGCTCATCCTGCAGAGTGGAGGGAAAACAGAAAAGAAAAGGGTTAAGAAATGTTATGAAGGGAAGAGAAGAAGCTCTAAATATTAAGTCTTCAAAATGCTTTATTGATGACTGCATGGACAAGATAGTATTCACTGCAGATGATCTATGGTGCATATTTAGGAATATCTACATAAATCAATTTTGTTTTCCCCCCAAAACAAAATCATGTGCCAGGAGTAGATGCATCAGAGCTCGGTTACAGTTTGTGCTAAGCGAGACTTTACCGGGTGCTCTCGTTATAAATTTAATGATTTGTGAATAAAATAAATAAATAAATCAGATGTCTTTCAGGCTTTAGACGTGTGAGTAATGGGGAAAAGATAAGGCGTGGTCTTTGCGCTCGACATGTGGTAACAAACATCTGGAAACAACATGCGTCAAATCTAGAACAGATATTTCACAGAGGCACATAAAGGGTGCTGCAGGGAAACGTTTGGCTAAATACCAAAAAAAGAATTTGGACGTTTTGTTATAAAACAGTTTTATTCTAAGCCTTTACTGCTCAATCTGGTAATTACTAAATCAAGAAGTTTCTGACCTCTGACATATTTCTGTTTTAGTCCAATCTTGAAACAACTACACCTAAACGAGCTTGATAGTGAGATTCATGAGGTAATTTACTGTAGTTCACAAGATACAGTAGGAAGAACAGATTTATTCTATTTTAGCTATTCTGGCAAAAAATGGAGGTTAGGTTAATGAGGATTACCCAAAAGATTGATTGTTAAATGTTTTATGGCTGCCTTTCATCTGGAGAATTTTGTCTGGGGATGCTCTTTGCAGAAGCCATCAAGCCTGTGAATCAATATGGGCAAAGAGGAAATGTCCAAAAGTTGACTGTATGGACTATTGATTGAGCTGTTGACTTAGGTCCATATGCACAATTACAAGTGCTAAATGCAACAAAGTCAACAGTACATTTATTGATTTGTTAGCCCATGAAGCATCAATTGATTGTGGCTCTCTGAAGAAGCCTCACTTTGATTTGCAGGTTTAAGAGAACCTGTTCCAGTAAATCTCAAGTTCAAAGGTCAGTTTTAATTCGTCGTAACGGAGCAGATGGCCACAACTTATTCCACAACTTAAGTCTTTTTTTTTTTTTTTTGGAGCAAACTGGTCCCGATTATACACGCACATGAGGCTCATACCAGGAGAAAAGAAAAAGCACGTGGCTGTTTTCTTGTGGTAAACAGAGCAACTGAAAGCCTCCTTGTCGTCACACTCAACTTACTCAATTATGTCTTCATAAAGAGTGGTAGACAAAAACAAGCAATTAGCAGACGGGGAGGACAAGACATTGAGAGTTCCTGAATGAGATCTATTGATGTGCAAAAATGTCATGCTTAGATTACTGTGGCAACCACAGGAGAGGAAAATGGGACAGTGGAGAGGGGAGAGCACGACAAATTAGAAGTGACAATAAGACAGAGAGAGAACAGCAGCCTGGCCCCGTTACTCACAAGTTAGAGTAAACTAGGAGGAAGTGACAGTTCATTTCTCTTTACATGTAACACACATGGTAAACAGTGAGATACGGTTAAAACTTTATGCGTTTATGCTAATCAACTGATCACAAATTACGTTTTAAAAATGAAATGATTATCTTAAACATACTTATTTTCAACTGAACTGAACACACCTACCGTACATTAAATTGTGTCATTATGTGCATAACTTTGCATTTTAAACTTATCTTTCCATCACAGTTTATAGGCAGGTGAATATGGAAAACAGAAAACCATTTCCCAAAGGATAAATGTATGTGTTATAATTATGATATTTTTATGATTGGTCAAAAAACCTCATAAAAAAAAGGATCGAAACCAGCAAAGAGTTAGTCCATATCCTGGATGTGGTACTTCGAACCCTTGCTTTCAAGAAAGGTCACAAATGCACAATAAACTTTCATTTTCATAAAGTTTCCTTAAATAGTTGGACACTGTAACTCTAAGCAAATATCATTGTGCAGCTGTTGGGGGGACTATTTTCAGTGCCAGATTACTACATATTTGGAACTCTAGTGAGTATTTTAGGTGAGCTGGATTAACTCAAACATGGCTGAGTTCTTCATAGAGAGAAAAGCATGTCCATTTCAGCAGTGTGGTTCATTCATGTGTTTCTAATAGTTCATATCAGATTTTGGCAACAAAAAGAATATTTGATATTAAGAATCTGTTTACTGTGGGTTTTGATTGTATTTATTTTCATACTTCAATAAAAAGAAAAATATGAGTTTCCATAACAGGAAAAATCAGCCTTTCTTACCACCAGCTCAGAGAACATGCCATCCAGCTCATCGTATCCTGGCATGGGCAATGCTGGCTCCATGGCCTGCAGGGCAAAGTCTTCCCGCAGCCTGTAGGTGATCTCCGGGTGATCGCTGCTGTTAAAACAGCAGAAGATGAAGGAGAGGCCACCACGGCCACTGCCGCCACGTTTGCGAGGGGCCATGGCTGTCTGATGGGTGCTGCTGGTCCGGTAGGGAGGGTGGGAGGCTCCCTCAGGGCCTCTTTACAGCCTCCTCCACCTCAGAGTTTGGCCTCCGTCAGAGAGTACTGAGGAAGGAATAGAGACAGAGTAAGTATGAGGTCAAGTTTTCAGCCTCTCACTCTCTGCTTTTACAGTTTTCCGCAACTGTTTACACATTAACACTGTTACTCAAGACAGAATGACCACAACCTGTAATTCATGTACCAACCCCGGAACCAATTCTGCCAACATACAAACATATTTCTACACCGCACTTTTCTAAAAAAACATTACAAACGATTCTCCACATTTGACGCAACCTTCACAAAAAAAACCTTGTGTCCACATGGGACAGAGATTTTAAGTCTACCAAATGCTAGACTTAAGTTTCCTAATATCCACTCCAGCTCCTCACATGGGTAAACACATGTTGCACCAGTATTCAATGCACAATCAGAGTTTTAGTAATAAAAAGGGCCACAGCTGTGCTCTTCTGTTTTAAAGCAATGGATGCCAAGATACCAAGAGGAGTGAGAGTAAGAGGAGGAGGAGGAAGTGGGGACGAAGAGCAAGAACGACGAGAGCCATACCGACTGATAAGATTGGCGTCACTTTAGTTAAGCATGTGGTCAACCATAATCAACCAACCATAATCTTGTTATGGTACTGTAGTAGCATGTATCAATACAAAGCTCAATCATAACTGTTGTAGAGTATTGCAGGTACACACAGTGTTTACAGTATTTTACTTTTGTCTTTACATCTTCTGTCTCTTGAACAGGACTCTGAAATCATCAACATAGTTCTAGACATAAACAGCATGAAGCAAATATAGGAAACGATGACATATTCTAAATATTCACAGAGTGAGTTCATCAACACTGGAGCATGTCATTCACTGAAACCAGATGAGGATGAAACAGGTCTGAACCCTTTTGGAAGGAATACAGTGAGAACCAAAGATCAGCGCTTTGTCTGTGTGAAAATAAGTCATATATATTTCCATAATATATGCTCACTTTTTTTTCCTTTTTTTTTTTAGTTGTTCATGTTTGATGTTATGTTATATGTGATGCCAGTGCTCTTGTATGCCCAAGACATTTTTTTTCTGAATAGAGACAAATAAAGATCAATTCAATTCAACACTGTATAGACATAACAGAATTGTAATATTTTGCACCTTTCATTATCTGCCTCTCTATTTCTATTTGTGATATTGTCATGTTGCCTGAGTTCTTGATTCAGATGCAGCTGCACTGGAACATAAATTAATCCTTCACCGATGAGGTCGGTTTCAACCTCGAGACGGGGGGAAGGAATGTCATCGGCCGACGTGTCATTGTCCAAGTCTCTGGCCAGCGAGGACGGAACATCACAATGTGTGCAGCCTTTAACCACCACTGCGTCATCCATCACCATCCCACCCTTGGCCCCCACAACACTGCCTGTCTCATCAGATTCCTGGACACACTACACAACATCCTCATTCCACCACACCAGATAGATGGCCCAGAACAGCTCAGGTATGTTGTCATATATGGGACAAAGCAAGTTTCCACTGGGTTGTGACCACCCATGCTTTATATCCCACCATATTCTCCATTTCTTAATCTGACTGAGGAGTTTTTTCCTGCCTGGAGGTGGAAGGTGTGTAACTGTAGTTGTACTGTTCTTGTATGGTCCTGGTCCTGTACAAGGACTGGACTCACCATGCTAGATGGTACACCTCCTGCTGCCTGGCCAGAGATGAGGTGCTATGGCCTAGTTTTATTTTTATAGTAATATATTTATCTTTTTTTGCATGTGCTTTGTGTTTGTTAGCATGTATTGTGTTATGTAAGTGATTATAAAATATTTTACAACAGACAACTGTACATATGAAGGAAGTGTTTTAAAGGCATAAGTGTTCTGAAAAGGTTTTTATACTGGGGTTTTCCATTGAGTGCGTCAGTGTTTAATTAGTTCTTAGAAATATCTGTCCATATGATGGTCTGTGTGTGTCATGTGAGCACAAATTACCATTCTTCATTGGACATAACATCATTTTGCAAGAGATTCATTAAGTTTTTTTTTGTGTGTGTTTTTGGATTTGTGTGTCAAGCTCTGAGAACATGAGGTATGCTTTCAGAAAATGTGTGTAAGCAATTGAGAAAAACTAAACAGGAATTCACAAAAATGTTTTTGTTTTCTCAGAGATACACACAGATGAACAACAGATTCATGCCTTTAAAATTGAAATTTAATTACAGTAAGGGCTATAAATACTCATGTTTCTTAGATGAGCTCCACCTCCAGGGACAAACAGGCTTGGTCATGTCATCATTAGTAGAACTGTTACTTATAAGCAGCCGTGAGACTCATAATCTATGAAGTCTGTGAGTTTTCCATGTTTATGTCCTTCCCTTCAGCCCCCTGGTATTGGTTAATGATGCACTCTCATCATTTTGGGAAGGAAAATACAAAGCAGCACATCTCAGAGGGCAACTGCTGAATGATTTAATTATATCGTTTACACAATAAGGTCCCCATGAGAGTAAATTGTTTGAAATGGAGACCATAATTTGCCCAGATTAGAGCATTCAGACCTTGTCATCTCCCCTTCCTTCCTATTCAGCTTCAGTTTCCCTCTAAAGGCCTAATGAGTAATGATTAGAGGGGTGTGTTAGTTTACAATGGCCGTGGTGAGAGGTGTGCAAAGGATTTTTTGTTGTTCTGGAGGCTGGCTTGGTCACCATGGGTAAAAAAACAAAAACAAAACAAGACTTCCTGTAAACCTTCAGAGTAGTCATTGAAAGGTGTGTAGCCTGGCCTGGATGTAGCTCGAATGACAGGCAAAGGAATTTCAACTAATTAGCGAAGCACACTACTTCAATCAGCCCGATTATCTTCACCACCATAGTTTCACTTCCGAACTGAATAGGGTGGAAGACAAGATTCTACATTTGATCTGGTTTCTAGCAACTGCAATTTTACCAGTTATGAGGGAAATGTAAATAATTCAACTAATCTTCTGTTTGGCTATCGCCCCAACTGCCCTGCCTCAATGTTATGGATAAAAATAAAGAGACATCAGCTGTTATAAATGAACAGCATTGCTGAAGAGGGTTGAGCACATTGCATAAAGTTTTGTACTGCCAGGTGAATATCCAGCAGGGTCCTGATGCCTGAGGGGATTTTAATTCTAAAGCCCTTTTGTCATCTCCTCTAGTTTGACCTAGTATCAGATTAAACTTTATGTTGAGTATTTGATTCTCCAGTTACAGCTATTCAAACATTCACAGTGACACTTTGTTGTTTAAGCTGCGAAATTATAGAAGTTCCTTTTTTAAAAAAAATGACAGAAAAAAGGTGAGACTTTGAGACAAGACAGGTTTGAAAAGTCAAAAACTATTAATTCATGCAAGCACACAAGTACAAACACATTGTGAGAGAGAAGACAGCTGCAGACCCGCTGGCCCCACTCCAAGCAGGAATAATGGAATAAAGTGCACAAGACCTTATTTGCTGTCTGGCAAATAAAGACGTGGTGTCCAGATATCCAAAAGGACGCTGTCTTCAGCATGTCACAAAAACAGCTCTACACACTCCCTCCCTGCTGTGCCAAGCGGTGTGACGCCAAGTATCATAACCACAGAGGCAGCGCCGACCTGCAGGAATTTCTGGACGTCTTTTCTTGGTGACCGGCAGCCCGCTGAACATAACCACGATTACTTGACCTTTCCCAGTGATTTCCTATAAGTCTGAGGCTGCGCCTGGACAGAACGCATCATATGCAATGGGATGTGTCTCTAAATTTAACCCGGTCAGGTCACGTCCTTAGCTGTAATCAAAGATTGTGGGTCAGTATGTTTAGTGGGCTAAGGCGACAGACAGCTCTAAAGTCGTCTCTTCCAAACAGGAAAGAGAGGATGTTTCCAATGGCAATTTTGTCGACGTACAGTGAAATTATAAAAAGAGAGTTTTGAGGTCTACCTAAATAAAATGTGATGCCATCACTGTCCCATTTTAGTCACTTTTTTGGTTCATCTGTTTCCTCTGTCCAGCAGCTGCACTTTTCAAGTTTGGAGCAGTCTCTGGATTTTTACCAGCCAGCAGGAAATCTAAAAATCAGTCATTAAATTCCCCCAGTTTCTTTTGAATCTTTGTTTTATATGTGTCAAATAATATTATGAAATAAAAGAAGCAAATCCCAAAAACGAATATAATAAAAACATTTAAAAGCTCAAAGATACCATTAAACAATTGAATGTTCTGTCCCAATGTAAACAGTGGATAACAAATTGTTAGAATGAGCATTTAATCAGACTCTCTTGGTTTACAACAAACTTGTTCAAACTGTCAAACAATACTAAAAATGGCCTCATATATTCCATTACTAAAATAATCCCTCTTTTCTAAGTAAAGACACAAAATGTACCTTTATATACAGGGTGCAGTGAATGAAACAGCTTACATCGTACCACACAGACAAGGTGCCTGAGGCCAAAAGGCCACACATGGAATAAAGTACACAGCAGCTCACTCTTACTAACACACTGAATAGCTAGTGTATTTATTTTGACACATCCTTGACTTTTCAAATAGACTACCAGAGGCCTCTGCAACAGCTGCTTGGCTTCACGCTCACAATCTATCCTAGCATGAAGGGAAGAAGCGTTTCAAAACCCTCTTTGACCATATTAGTCCACAGAGCTGCCCATCTTTTCCATTAACTAAAGCGAGCTGTAAAGTTTGTGTAAACTTTAGAGCCAGAGTGGGACAGTGTTGGTCCCCATCCAGCTGCAGGAACCGGTAGATGTGCCATGGCTCGGCCAAGTGGGGAGGGTACAAAGAAGAAGAACACAAAGGGGGAAAGAGAGAGCGAAGGTTCAAGGTTTGAACATGTAAACTGTGTGTTTGTGCTGTAATTGTTAACCTGTGAGACCTGAGTGCTCTGATATTAGCCCCCGGAGGTTGTCTGTCAGACGGTCAAGGCTCCCAAACGTAACACAGGCCTGTTTGAACAAGAGGACATTCCTCTCATAGCCAGGTGAGCTTTGTGACCCTGAACAACACCTTCCACTGTCACCCACTCTATGAGAATTTCAATCACAATGTACAATCTAACCAGCTAAACTAACCCAAAATAAGGGCTGTCACAACAACTATAATATTGCAATACCACACTATAGACAAGCCAGCCACAGTGGATGGCAAGCAAAAGCCACAACCATGCTATGTTTACGTTTTTCTTATTTTTTTTCCATGAATCTACGCCCTTCTTGTTTTACACTTTAATGCGTGTGCTCTCCAGGTCTCACCCAAAACCCAGGCCTTATAACAGAGCTGGGGTTTTGGGTGAACTGACCATGGGTCAGTGCTGATGCTCATTAATAAGAGATGCACCTGTATGAGTATTTTATCTCGTTTTTATATGTCTAAACTCTCCGGGGACACCACTAGGCTGAGCAGGCTGCCGTTTAAAATGCAAGGAAAAAGTAGTTTTCCATGAATCATACAATCTAAAAGACATGTCCAGTCAGACTCCATTCATAAATCCCACATTTAAAAAGGAACTTGGCTGGAAGGCAACGTTATTTCAGGATTTCAAGTGTTTTCCTTGTTCATCAGGTAGTGCTGCTCCAAATTGGCCAACACGTATTGAACTAACATACTTTGATTTGCACATAAAAATAGCACAAATACAGCATAGACCGCATACTGTGCTGTTGAGCCTAACTGAAATTCCTTCCCCATGACAGCCTTATGTCCAAAGAGAGAAAGATAGCAGAATTGATGCTTATTTCCAGGAATTATCTTTGTTCTACACATGTTCGAAATGTTAGCAGTCTGCAAAATGATGATAATGCCATGTAACAGCTGCATTTTCCATGTATCTATTCCATATCAACAAGAATGGTGTTTATACGGACATAAATAGACTCTTGGCCCGCACTGGAGAAACATCATGCCTCTTGTAGGCTTCTGCTTACAGTACAACAGATTCTTTTAGTGCTCCTTCATTCATACACATCCAATAATTAAACCCGCCCACCCATATTCAAACAAACACTTCACTCTTTGTCTGAAGGAGATTTTTATCCTTGGATAGCCTTGTTGTTGTCGTGACCATGTGGTTCGGCGGGTGACCTGGCACAAGTCCAAACTGTAAAGAAGCATCTCTGTGTTTGTAAAGTGAAGTTTGAATCTGAGTACTGTGCCTGTTGGAAATCTCTCTGCTTAAACCTGCTGAACTGTCAGGTCTGTTGGAAAAAAGGCAGAAGTGGAGAGGAGCATCGTAAGCTAAACACGCTCACGTTACTAAACATGTGCGAAAAGGAATGGAGAACAGAGAGCAAGAATTCAGATTCAACCCGACACTTTTCATCCAGCTGTCATCCTTGTAACCTAGCCAAAAGCCTCTTTTTCCTTTTCCTTTCCTTTGATTTTGATCTGTCTGTTTCACTCATCTCCTCAAGCTCCTCTCTGATGGACCGCAATCGAGCTGCGACGATTCGCAAGAGCAATGAGCAAAAGTGCCAAACATCTGATGGTTGCAGGTTCTTAAATGTGGGGATTTCCATGCTTCTCATAGTTTTGGATTATAGTTCATTTATTAGCAGACAAGAGATGTAATGACATCATCATGTGCTCCAGCAAATGGTGATGGGCATTTTTTTTCTGAGGATTTATAGACTACAATTAAACAATTAATCATTAAATCCAGAAAACAATCAGTACATGAATTGATAATGGAAAAAAAATAATAGTTGCAGCCCTCAATAGAAAACTGTGTAGTTAAAAATGCGTATTAGATTTCTATTTAGGGCACTTATACAAAAGCATATCAAACTGCGCCATTTCTTTGCCACATTATTCCTAATAATAAGTGGCCTTATTGCATGAAATTAGAGGTGTTGGGATCCAAAGTCTTCAAAATGGATAATAAGGGCTATCTTAAGTGCTAAATACTGCCAGACTTGAAGGAAATTGTGCAATAAATATGCTCATTTAAACCATTTTCCCCTACCTAAACCAAATCCACAAAACAATCCATACAACAAAAGTGATTATGTTGTATGTTATAAAATCATTATTGCCATAAATATATAGTTTTGTGTATAATATTTTATTTTAAATGCTAACAGGTCAACTTGGAGCTGACGCTAATAGGCAAACGTGTGCTGTTGAGACAAGAATTCAACCTTGGAGAGAGAACACAGTGGACAGTAGTGTATTGAAAACATATGTGTGAAATACCTTCTTCGGCACCAGCTGCTATCTCTCGGCCGTTTCTGGCTCCAAGATGTGCTCTTAATTTCTGATATGTGCAGCTACTATGACCGCCTAATTCATCAGCAGTATTAGTGTTGTTTGGAACGAGACATGGATGAGTAGCTTCCCAGCAAAATGTCTCTTTTTCTAAAGAAAAAGAAAAAAAAAAAGAACCCAGCTCTACAGCCGAAGAGAACTGTGTATGCATTGTGGCTATCAATTCAAGACACTCATGTTCAGCAGCAGAGTTACTTCACCCCAAGTTAAGATATGCAAGGTCTGCTTATTTATCCTCTTTTGAGCTAAAGCACTATAATTTTCAGTAATCTACTTTTTTTTCAAATGTCCTTGAGGAAGACATTAACTCCCTCCCTGCTCCAGGCACATTGTTCTGTCTGGCCGTGACCTCTGACCTCTGTATGGAGGGCAATAATGAAGATAGCATTTCTTACAAAAAAAATTGAGACAACAAATTATTTTACTGCCATTTCTAGAAGCAGGTTCACGTTCATTCATGCTTTTAATTATTCTGTCATTTGAACTAAAAACTAATTATTTTGTGCATTGTTTTGTGTTCAAATGCAATGAAGAAATAACAAAACAAAAAAAAAATCTCAGTGTTGAATGAACGCTGGAGTATCCAAAGTATGGCTGCAGCTGTTTTATGGGCAGACCAGAAAGGCATTTGGCTCACAGAAGTTTAAGCTTCTTTTCTGATTTAGGATTTGGGATGGATCAGACTTACTATTTCATGATCATCTCACCAGAGTATTTTAATTGCAAAGCAACTCAAAAATGTACTGTAGGTACAGCCATTTTATGCATTACCACAATCACTTACTCACACTGACCCAAAACTGAAAATCATCTCATATAAATGTGTATAGTGAATTAAAGTTCACATATTAAGGACTATCAGCAACAAGCTACACTTATTTTCAACACAAAAGCCTGTTGCTTACTGACTTTTTGGAAACCCCCTGGATTGTTGGCAATTTATTCTGGATCAATTTGGACAGCTGCAAACAAAAGGCTGTGGAGTCACACAGCGAAGGCTAGTGGTAGTCCTTTCATGAAAATACACAGCCTGAGCCTGGAGCTGCCCAGTGACACAGTGTTTGAATACAGAGCGCTTGCTTAACCTACGAAACTCAGAACAGTATGACTGGAGAGCAGCAGCATTGGGTTTCAACCACAAAACATTCAATAATGAACAACAATCAAAAACAATTTTAAAAAAAGTCAATTTCTCAATGCAGCTGTAGTATAATTACTGGTCAACTTTTCCCAGGGAAGAAAAACTCAAGTCATGCTTCTGGTCAATGTGAATAAACTGAAAGTAAGCTGATTTATGGATAACCTGAATAATTTCTGAATATATTGTAGGTAACAATTTGTTGATTATTTTCATGATAAAAGTGGTGTTTTACTGATTTAGCATCAGTAAACACAGCACAGGTGCCCGATTGTCTTGCACAGCTGGAGAGCACAGCACTCGCTTTGCCAATTACTTAATGGCGCCCTGAGTACACGATGAGTAAACACACACAGACTTGGACGCACATCAGAAAATAACTGGGCCATGACAGAAATGCTGACTGGCAGGTTAAGAGAAGATTAAAATCAATCACGTCTCAGTGACAACTAGGCGGACAACAGAAAGCCATCAAAACTGTTGTCAGAAAATCTTACAGTAGCAGATCTGACCTGCTCTAATGAGAGTGTGATCGTGTGCCTTTACCTTACACGGCTGTGTGTTGAGATATAACAAATGGAGCGTTAATGTCACAAGGCTGGGGGAGTAGTGCTGAAGTGGCTCTCAGATTACAGGATTAACATATAGAGAGGGCACAGAGACAGACAAAGGAAGCATTTCTCCCACCAGCAGATACATTTTACCGTTCCTGTAGTTACTCTGACCTGTGTGTATAGAGGCTGAAATGCAATGGCATACTTTTTTTTTATTTGTCCTAAATTTGACATATGATAATGCACATATTTTATATGCTGTATGTGTTCATTTCAAATGCTAGCACTTTATCATCTTAGCTTAATCAGTACGCCAATGAAGTGCAACTAAACAGTAAATGGCAAACTATCTTGCATAAATAATATACTTTAACCTCATCACTTGGGTGTGTTTTAGATCACTGTTTAGATAATTGTCTCCTACCATGTTATAATTGTCAAGTTGTTTATGAAGCCAAAAAGAAAAAAATATTCTAGTTCCAACATGTCAAAAAAACATTTAGCTAATTTCTCCTGTTTTATATCATGTTATAAAGTGAATATCTTTGGAGTTTTTTACATGTTGGTTGAAGAAAATACGATATATGTTCACTATTTTCTGACATTGTGTGGACAACTAGATTAATTTATGAATCAAAAAAGTATTTAGAAAATAACCCCAGGCCTAAATGTTGCATACAATGTGATAGGACCAGATGGTAAATGTTATTAATACTATTACTGTTGTGTACCCAGAGCACACAGACACTGGTGTACCTGCTGTAAACAAAAGCAAGGAACTCTGTTCACCATGCTGCATGAAGGTAATCTAATTGTTTCCTGCATCTTTCCTCATTACACAGACCTGTGGGCTTCACATGTTTCATCTAGAGACATTATCAGTTCTGAACCAACCCATCCATTCTGACCCACACCTTTTTTCAAAGTTAATAATCTGATCAAAAAGAATCACCAAACAGGAAATGAAGAAAGATAAACACTGTGATCAAAGCGACTCAAGCAGCTTTTCGTGTTCATTCTTCAGACTATAACGAATGCTCGTTCGAGCGAGAGATTATAATCTGAAGTGTTGAAATGTTTTGTCTAGGGGGAGGCACGGAATTGTTTCAGGGACAAAAGGTTGTGCAAATCCAGCACTGATAGACAGATGTTCATCAGTAAAGTTGCTTTGTTGCTTTGGAAAGATTTAATCATTGGTGGATTTAATTTGTGGTATTTCCTATCCTTTTACAAGTTTTTGTTCCGTAACAGATGCCACAATGACCTGAAAGCCTGGACATGGTCCAATTAATGGCACGTACCATGTGTCTGCTTTAACTTTAACAATTTAATGTGTAACAGTAGCATGTTTGGCACAACTATAAATTGTACGTCTGCTAATAATCCACAGGATTCTTCTTCGATACTTCTTGATCCTTTAATTGCCACACATGCTCAGCATTTTTAAGAAAAGATAAAATTGAAGTATCTTTAACCACACCTTAAAAATAAGTCTGTGGAATTTTACATCGATGAAAAATTGCACAGAGCAAAAATGTGCATTAAGGATTGGGGAGTGTGCAGCTGAAATGTAGGGAGGACAGAGATTAAAAAGCAGGTTAAAAGGCTGCTGCTCCTTCCACAGGCAAAGTTGTCAAACTTGTTCTGCAGACAGACTCTCCAACCCCCCACCCTTAACATGTTAGCATTCTTCCGCAGGTCAACCCCTCAAGTGGAGGTTAGACTCGGGGCAAAGAAGGAAACTACTCAAACACACGACAATAATCTTGTCAGGGCTTCATTTTAGTCATCTGGCTTGGTTTTATTGGCTGTGCTCCAGAAAAAAAGCTATAAAAAGAACAGTTTAGTTTAAAAATAGCACATAAGGCATAAGCAGCCCTTCATCATTGTGCTTCCTAATTGTGAAATATCTGGACACAGACTGGGGAGTATATTAATGTATAGCATAGATACTGACATTTGGGGGGGAAAAACTACTTTGACTGTCTTTTATTAGACTTGCAGGTTCAAATCTGACTTATAAATGATGAGGTAGCTTTTCTCTGCTATATCAACTCACAGTTCTGATTTGTATCCAGCATGTTTAAGTAATGTGTTGTC
>JANJYP010045607.1:0-18175 GCA_024605115.1 Rastrelliger brachysoma | reverse complement strand
TCACACAAGTTAAACGGCCTCAATCAAATGAATTGTTCTGTGCAGATAAAGACTCCGACATTTCCCGGTTTGCTGCAGCTGTAAATAAAAAGCTCAGAGCCGCTGAACTGTTTGATGTTTATTTTCGTTTCACTCACCACTTTTCTCTCAGACTGTTTAGACTCATTACCGTCTGGTTTTCTTCTGCATTTTCTCTTTTTGAATGTTTTAGTTATTCTTTGTGACAGAAAGCATTTTTTTATTTTACTGTAAATGATTTGCAAGGAAACAAACGTCGTGTATTTTATAGCCTATTTGTTATGTTTATTTTATAACATTCGAGTAAATGTGAAATAAAACAAATCAATGTGTTTTATCATATGCTATATTAAAATAGCATAATAAATAAAAATAAAATGGTTTTTTAATTAGCACAAATCAATTGTGAATGTTGTGAACAAGATGTGTTCATCCTTCTGGTGCAGCTTGGTTAATATAGTTTATTGTTGGCATTCATGATGTTTCATTTTGTAAATAATAATAATGTAGATAATTATTAATTGTTAATGCCTTTGAAAATAAGGGCCTTCCTTTAAGCGCAATAATGTGCAGGACTTGTTAATTCCATCTTGACCTTAAGTTAAATTTTCTCTTTCTTTCTCTTTCCCTCAGATTTATTATAAAGCTGTCCGGGACATTGAAGCAGGGGAGGAGCTTTTAGTGTATATGAAGGACGGTATTTTCCCCGAGGGATCCATGGCACCCAACCTACAAGGTAAGATTAATGCGCGTCATTAGCGCACATTTTAAACAAACTCCAACCTGCATCCTGTGCTGCTTTCGTGGCCAACACGCCATAACTTCGCTAATGTGACGGAGAAAAAGTCCATATCTTTCCCACCAACTTATGTCTTTTTTGCATTTTTTTTCTTCCTTGCGAAATGCGAATTATTCGAACCATAAATTTCTAGGATGGAATTAAATCCCACATTATTACGTTTGGTTGAAGGCCGTCCTGGACCTGTCAAGTGAAATAGGCCTGCCAATAATGAAGACTACTCGTCAAAGTCTGGTCTCAATTGTGCGCTAACAATCCTGCAATGTAATAGGCCTCTTTGCCTGAACTAATGTATTAGGGCGTCAAATGGCACTTGTCATATTCCATCCTACGTGAGTAGAAATGTTCTGTTGACGAAAAGTCAAGATCAGACAGATATTATCCAAATCTATGTCAATTGAAATAGATTATATGGGAGCATTCAGGACAGAGTTTGAAAATCATATGGGCCAAATAATAATAAAATCACTACATTATTTGTACGTCACTCCTGGCCACTAGCATGGTGTGAGATTTACTGACGTTTAGTAAATTGATGCCCCTGAGAATCACCGTACTAGAAGAAAAATTACAAACCTTTTCACGTTTTTCAGTGGTAGCCTGCTTGTAATGTCCCCGTTCAAAAATAATAGTCTACCAGAAGGAGCATGTGTCATCAAATATTGTTATTTTTAAAACTGTTAAATTAAAATGTTTTTTAAAAAGTTGTTTGAACTTGATGGACAGCTTGAAGTCAGAATATTTTGTCCTAGTCTTTAACACAAAGTGATGTTGTCAGTGGTGTTAAAATAGATATTAGGCTATTAATATTATTTTACTTTTTATCTATCTATCTATCTATCTATCTATCTAAATAATTTGTGTATTTTAGTTTGATCTTTGTTTTCCTCTACCAGACTAACATCATCGACATAATGGTTTAAGTGCTATGTTACACCTTGCTGTACATTGTCATCTGCAAATTGACTCACATTTCAACGTGTGTCACATTTTAGGCACTCTCACCCACCCGTCTCCCCTCTGAGTGGGTAACCTGACGTCAGACTGAATATGTCCAATTTTTTATCTCATAATCTAACTTGGACAGCTGTTCCCTGTCGATCTGGGCTTTTCTTTCAAAGTTCACTTGAGCAGAAAAGGGGCCATAGTTCCGCTGCATTTCTTTAAACATCTTGGATTTATTGTGGTGAAATGCTCTTGTCAGGTAATGTTGTTTTGTTGTGTTTCCAGTCTTTTTGGAACCGCAGAAAAAGGGAAAAGAAACCCTGATTACTCTTACTTGTCATGAGTTATAAAATGGTGGAGAGAAAACAAGATGTGCGTGAGATGTTCTGCAGTTCACCCTTTGCATGATGCTCAGTTTGTGCACACAAGTCCATGCAGGGAACAGGAGGAAACAGGAGCTGAAAGTAAGCTTGATTATTGAAAGGAAGCAGATTGGCATCTTAGACTACGTCAAAGATGGAACGGAGTTGTAAATGATTATTCTTTTCAATTCCATGTGTGTACTCCATGTATGTATGGGAAATATAGACAGAGGGAGGCAGACAAAGAGAAAAGAGAGACACTCCACCTGCCAGAGTGTGTATGTCAGAGCCGAAGTATTTGGCTTTGTGTGTTAGTGTGAGACAGTGATGAATGAAGAAAAAATAAGAGTTACAGTTTGTCTGCTGATTGAAGATGTTTATTTGTGCATGAGAGAGACAGAGAAGCAGAAAATTAGGAAGGAAAAGACAGTATCAAATTCCACCTACTGTAAGGATGAAAGTGTCTGTTTTGTGTTCCGTTTATTTGTGCGTGTTTGTGTGTGTGAGAGAGAAAGGTAGCGGTTCTGAGTGGGAGCTTGGCAGTGCAGCCCTGCTCTCTGTGTCTGGCTTATCGGAGAAGGAATTTGAAGTAGAGGACTTGAGGAGTCCCCTGAGACCTCACCCATGCTCACAGATTAGCTGCTAAACTGCACATAATTGTGCTTCCCATCGTCTCCCAGAGAGCTATTAGTCTCCCCTTTATAACCCACCCCACCCGCCCAGGCCAGACTAACTGAAAAAATGCGCTCATGCACACATGTAAGCACCTGCATTTGTGTGTATCCCCAGTAAAAGGCACATGCATACCTGAACGTCCTTCAGAGAATTTTTTTAAACATCCATATTCCTGTTGCAGGAAAAGTTTACAAAATTTTAGCACAGTCATGGTTTTCCATTTTTATATGAATCAAAGTTTGTTTAAGCTTTATTTGAACCACTTATTTTAAAAAAATTATCAGTGTTTACATGTTTAGCTTCAGTAACATACTCATTCTCCATGTGAAATATGTGCACACTGCTGTCAAAGTGGGCTAGTTAGTTTAGCATTTGAGCTCAGTTTAATGGCCCATTGACCAGAAGGTCATTTATCCGTCTCCCCAAGGTTAAGCACATTGATGTTGCTACACTAATGCCCTTTTAATGTGTCCAAGAAGTTCCAGCTGGATAAACGGTCACATGCAGTAGAAAACAGGTGAGCCATGCACTGTAAGTCATTGCGGATAAACTCATTTAGTGCAGCTTGAAATGATGGATGGGTGTGCATGGCACATTGGGACACCTGGGGGGCCAACTCAGGCATTGACTGCTTGGGTCATGGCAAAGAGGGTATGGCAGGTTGGCGCAGAAATCACCATGGGGTTGGCGCCACTGTGCCTCTGCTTACCTCTGTTTCTTGTGGCTCATTCTTTTTTGGAAAATGTTCACATAAACAGCCACAAACTCGCACACACATACACACGTTTATGACCATGCACAAAGACACTCCACTGGGCTTTCCCCTGATCTGTTGAACTTGGCGTCTGACTCAGGAACTTGCTATTGAAAAAGCTGGCTCGAGTTTTATGCATTTGACCTTGGTAGTGAGAAGTATTGTAAAGGTTATCAACATGGAAGGGGAAGACCAGCCCCTATTGTTTCCCCTGTGTGCTATTACACCTACAGTCCCAGCAAACATTTGCCTTAACAAGCAATTAACTGTGTTAATGAAGGCTACGTTTCACTGCTAATTGATTTCCATTTTATGTGAATGTCAATTGCTGGATTGTTGATTTTACCATTTGAGTGGGAGTCCATTTAGCTGTAACTAACACAGAGAGAGTTGATAGATTTTTTGTTCTTGTTTAGTACTGGGAATCAACAGTTGCAGCAACTGGATACTTAAGATGCAGCCCACAGGCATTAGTGAACATCAGGTGCCAACCAGCACTTACATGTTTCTTTGTGCACAGTCAAACTGATATTGTCTTGAATGAAATATAATGATTTTTGAATGCATATTTTTAAAGCCAGTGGAAACAAATAAGCTCAAGAATCTTCTGTTAGTCTGTATAAAGAAAACACTGGAGAATGTTAAGTTTGCACAATTTCTTTATGAGGATTTTTTGCTTCAGTTTGTTTCACTACTTCTTGCAGTGACCTTCATCTTTAATTTTAGATATGTTGAAAATATTCTGTTTGTTGTTTTGAGAATTTTTTAAGAAGTGTGTGGAACATTTATTAAAGTAGTTAAGGTGAATTTACATATTTGTNGTGTGTGTGTGTGTGTGTGTGTGTGTGTGTGTGTGTGTGTGTGTGTGTGTGTGTGTGTGTGTGTGTGTGTGTGTGCGCGCACAGACGAGCAGATGTACCGCTGTGAAGACTGTGATGAGCTGTTCTCCTCAACACTTGAGCTGCGGCGGCACCAGAAGTATTCCTGCTCCAGTGCCGGCTCCATCTTTGACACACTGAGAGAGGACTTCAAACAGGAACGTGAGGACAGTGACGAGCCCGTCCACGAGTGTAAAGACTGTGAGAAGATCTTCCCAAATGAGTACAGGTATACAAATATGCAATAATTTTGTATTTGTTATTGTGCTCTGAGTTACAAATAAAACTTGTAATATTTACTGAATTCACTAATTAACTTGTATTCTCCCTATTAAGTTTGGGCCAACACATGATAGTCCATACAGAGGAGAGGGAGTACAAGTGTGACCAGTGTCCCAAAGCCTTCAACTGGAAGTCAAACCTCATCCGTCACCAGATGTCACATGACAGTGGCAAACGCTTTGAGTGTGAAAATTGTGATAAGGTACAGCATACCCGGCACGTAAGTTGTGCACAGGACACACAGGCCTTATCTGCTTCAGAAATTCTGCTGGTCTTGTCTTTAGGCTGCATTCATTATGGTAGTGGATATAGATCTAGCAATTCAGAAAGAATTTAAATAAATGAAAACTATATTTTTATTTGCATTTTAAAGAATGGAAGTTATTATTTTTGCATGATGAATATGGTGTAAACTGTATTTTGCACACTTATTTCAATATGTTTATTTCAAATTTCAGGTATTCACAGATCCCAGCAACCTTCAGCGCCACATCCGCTCCCAGCATGTGGGGGCACGTGCTCACACATGTCCTGAGTGTGGCAAAACCTTTGCCACTTCATCAGGCCTCAAGCAGCATAAGCACATCCACAGCAGTGTCAAACCCTTTATCTGTAAGTGAGAGCTTTTGAAGTTAATGGTGCTGTATTCTTAACACTTAATTTATTTTATACCTCTCTCTTTTTTTCCTCATCTCCTTCTCCAACACCCCACAGTCTCTTTTCCCTCCATGCACTGTACTTAAAGTTTTTGATTCTGTTTATGTCTTTAGAACAAAGGGTTCACAGATCCAGGGATTTGCACTTATCTATGCTATTCTTGTTAAGCTTGTTTTGTAGGCAACACTTTATGACTTGTAGTCTATTCTAGACATCCTTACATAAAAAATCCAAACATAATACTGATAGATTATTTATACTTATGGCTGAAAGACCTGTTTTTTTCTTTAAGATAATTAAATATATATCTAATATGTGTTTCATCTTGTGTATATTGGTAGTAAAGTACTTATGTTGTCATTACATAGCAGTTTTAACTTAACTTCTAAAAGCTTTTAAAAAGCTGAGGTTTATTTAGTATCATCCATTTCTAGAGCAATTTCATCACCAGTTTCCATTCAGATGTATGTGTTGCTGTTGATTTGGTATACAGAGTTAGAGACAGTGTTAAAATGGGTTTAACCAGGCCCTGATGGGCTACGTCTTTTTGTTCCCCCAGGCGAGGTGTGCCACAAATCCTATACCCAGTTCTCCAACCTCTGCCGCCACAAGCGTATGCATGCTGACTGCCGCACTCAGATTAAGTGCAAGGACTGTGGGCAGTTGTTCAGCACTACCTCCTCCCTCAATAAGCATCGCCGCTTCTGTGAGGGAAAAAACCATTATGGCTCTCCAGCAGGGATGTTCAATCCTGGTATCCCCATGAGCTCCAGTCCCATCATGGCCAAGGCCAAGTCCCACCATCCCCACCTTGCTGGTCTAAACCAGTCAAGTTTAGGCTTCACTGACTACTTTCCCTCCAGACCTCACCCTCATGCTGGCTTGCCCTTTTCCCCAGGACCCCATGGCTTCCCATCCCTCCCACATGGTTTCCCAGGTATCTTCCCCCCATCACTGTATCCGCGACCACCTTTATTGCCAGCCAGCACATTGATAAAGAGCCCACTGGGCAGCAGCAGTCAAGAGGTAAAGTTGCCTCGGAGTCCCCTAGATGCCCCTCCACTGTCCCTGGTTAGTTCCACAAACAGCAATGGAGGTAACAGTTTGAGTCAAGCTGAAGACAAAGAGAGAGAAAACAAACTGGATTTGTCTTCCAGTGGAGAAGCCAAGCCAAAATCTAAGATGGCTGACATGTCTGATGGTAGTGACCTTGAAGATGTTAATACCACAAGTGGGACAGATTTGGACACCACCACTGGTACTGCTTCAGGTGATGGTTCTGACCTGGACAGTGACGGAGAGAGTGAACGTGAGCGAAGTGGTAAAAGAAGGAAGCCATCTGGAGCCACATCAAGTCAAGAAGGCAACCAATTAGAAGACACAAATAGTGCATTGTTATCAGCTGTGTCTAGTTCGGGGAACCTCACTATTGATCGCCCTTTTCTCTCTTCTGCATCAACTCAGCACTCTTTCTTCCCTCCACCTGATGAGCAAGCCCTCCCTCCAACCACCACAAATGCGAACGCAGCCACCACTGATTCCATCAAAGCCATTGCCTCTATTGCTGAGAAATATTTTGGTCCAGGTTTGATTGGTCTTCATCAGGAGAAGAAGATGGGTCCATTGCCCTACCACTCCATGTTTCCCTTCCAGTTCCTGCCCAACTTTCACAACTCCCTATACCCATTCAGTGCTGATCGAGGTGCCCTCAATCCTAGCATGTTCTTTAAGGCAGAGCCTAAGTCACCTCGTGAGCAGCTGCATAAGATGGTTTCTGGGGTCCCAGAAGCTCCTACTCCTACAGCAGAATCACCATTTGATCTCACTACAAAACCCAAGGAGGTCAAGCTAGCTCCTCCTACCCCGACACACCCCTCAAACCCAAACAGTAGTACTGGGAGTAGTAGTGGACCTTTAGCAATATCTAGTGGTGAAGAACAGCCACTGGACCTCAGCATTGGCAGTCGGAGCCGAGGTGGTCATAATGGTGTGACAGCTGAGCCACAAAATCGAAAGAACCACATGTATGGAGTTGGAAAAGGGGTGTCTATCAAGGATGAAACCCCAGCTAGCTTTCCACTCCTCCATTCCCAGTCCTTGCACCAATCCTCCATCACCCCACACCAGCAGCCCCAGGCACAGCCACACCAGCCACCACCCCTGCACTACGCCAAGCCCTCTGCATTCTTCATGGACCCCATATACAGGTATTTCTGCCCCGATTAGACCAGAAACTGCTATTCACACATCATCTTTTATATGCGTGTACTGAAAAAGGTTGAGGTTGGTGTTTAGCATGAGGTTAGACGTTGCAGATTAACTCTGACCTCGGTACGTAACCCTCTGCCTTGTTGTTGGTCCAGCAGGGTGGAGAAGAGGAAGCTACTTGATCCCGTAGGTGCCCTGAAGGAGAAGTTCCTCAGGCCTTCACCACCACTCTTCCATCCACAGGTAGATCGACACCACACACACATACACATTTCAAATGTAGGAATGCAGTGCATAGGAAATACCAAACAGGGGAATTGACCTCCAGGTATTGCATCCAGGCTGATTATTCCCAGATGCTATCGACTATCATTTTCAAACCATGTATTATGTGAAAATACTTCTCTCCTGCCTCCCACGCTGCTATAACCTGAATTGATAGAGCGCTATGCAACATCATTCCACAGTGTTGATGTTATTTTCTCAAGGGCTCTGTATGATTTCTTCCTTTGTTTACCGAATGGCGCCTGTGTACCTCGTCACTTCTACCTTTTTCAGAAGACACAGTCTCTTATCGCAGCCCCTTTGATAATCAGTCACATTGTTCAACTGTCCCTAGACCCTCCCTACCTCTACAAATCTTGATTACAAAGAATGATAGTATTAATAAAAAAGAGAATAATAACCGTTTGAATTGTAACAAATTGCCTCACTTGGCCACGCTAATCTTAGCTGTGGCATTGTTTCATGTACTGGGATCCCACAGGCCAGCTAATAACTCAACCCCCTCCAAGTTTTTTTCTCTGCGGCTGGCTGGCTGGCTAGATAATAGCACCGTGTCCATCAAGGACATCCTGTGTTTGTGTCCAGGAGAATGGGGGGCTCTCGTTGGGGAAATGGTTTAATCTGACCTGGAAATCTGTGTCCTCTATCAACGGTGACTTTGCAATACATGCATTTGGTGCATATGCAGACAGATAAATATATATATGAACATACATTTGCATACATGACATTACACATATATGTGCTTATGCCTTTACAATCTTTTGATATAAGAATTGCTAGCATGGATCTTTTTTCAAAAGCTTCAAAAAATATGAAGTGGTTCTTCTCTTCACCCTGTAGTCATAATCTTCTAAATTTATTATTCATTATCAGATGATAACAATATGATTTAAGATCTTGACCTTGAATGTTTCGAAGATCTTGTCCTTTGACAGTAGGTTAAAGCACAGAATATTTAAGATATAAAGTATTCCATTGCTTGTAAATGATTACTCGTAACTGATCAATATGCCTTGGAAGAAAAGTTTTCACAGGCTCCCACGTGAAAATGTATCATATCTTATTGTGTCTGGCCTGTGATCCTCCCAGTGATCCAAACACAATGCCACCTCTAATTCGGTCTCATGACGAAATCACCCTGCTCCCCCTCCACTCGTTCTCAGACTACGAATAAACACATCGAGACGGAGTGTCTGTCCCTGTGTCTCTCCCGTCCCGTATTCACTAAAAAAGGAAGGATGTAAGCTGTTTTTGGCAAATAAACTCCTACATAACCGGCCCCTTTGTTCACAGGCTTCTAGAGGAGGGGAAGTGGCTATCAGTTGGGGGTATCTCAAACTGTATTGTATGAGTCCAATTGGGACCCTTGAATGCCTCATTTAGCCAGTTTGCTGGCCAGCAAGAGTAGCTTCAATAGAAGGTGAGAGGTAGAGAACAAAGCTGAAGCTGGAGGTGAAGGTGTACGCAGGGAGTTACTGGAGGAATGGTAATTAAGTATTTCTGAATGTGCTATAGGTCATGGAGGTGACTTGCCTTTTGCACAGCCAACAAGGCTAACCTCTGATATACTGCTTCCTCTAAGCTTCCGCTCTCTGTCTCTTTCCCTCACTCCCTGTTTTTTCTGACATTGTGTCTTTGTTTTCTGTGCTTACTTTTCTCACACACATACTATATACACACACATGCTGTACAGGGTTTGTGTTGCTCATGTTAAGGTGTGATTAAAGATAAAACACTGACAGCAGTATGAAAAACAAAACCGCTACAATGAACTTGTTGCTACTTTCCAAAAAAAAAAAAAAACACAAAAGCAAAAAAAAATTGATCATTCAATTATCATCCAACCACTTTATCTTACCTGCCTGTTCTTCACCATCTGCTTGTCCTCAGATGTCAGCCATGGAGAACATGACAGAGAAGCTGGAGAACTTTGGCGCCCTAAAACTGGACACGCCGCCCAATTCACTGCAACACTCAGCTCATCCACTGTTCAACTTCCGCACACCACCACCTTCTCTCTCAGACGCCATCTTACGCAAGGGCAAGGAGCGCTATGCCTGCAGGTGACTGCCTTGTAGTGCAATGTCTTGTGTTTCTGCCTTATGTTATTTCCAGATGTTAGCAATAATGGCACTGCATTATATTACATTAAATGTTTGCAGCAACAAAAAAGCATATATTTTATTTTACTCATCCCTTCTTTCTCCCTTCATTTCTGTCCATTCTTTCCTCTAGGTACTGTGGGAAAATCTTCCCTCGTTCAGCAAACCTCACCAGACACTTGCGGACACACACAGGCGAACAGCCATACAGGTATTCTGTTCTATTTTCATTCAGTCCAGGGTTGAATTTTTGTGAAATCTTTAAGATTCACTTTTTGATGCATTGATGTACTTGACTTGATGGACTGTTGTACTTAGATATATATACAGTATATAATCAACATCTCCTTTGCCTTTTCGTCCTATTATTCTCTTTATTTCAGTTACTGAAAGATTTTTTAAAAATTGACATGCCTCTTCTTAAGAAATTCAGATAACAAATAAGGTGAACCTTAATGAGTTTCTTGCTCACATCAGCAGATGTGCAGTTAAAAATACCATGAACTCAGCCTTCATGTCTGGTTGAAGGACATTCCCTGTTAACTGCACTGCCCTGTTTCTCTCTTAACTCTCCCTCACATTCCTGTTCTCCTGTGGCAGGTGTAAATACTGTGACCGCTCATTCAGCATCTCATCCAATCTTCAACGCCACGTTCGCAACATCCATAACAAGGAGAAACCCTTCAAGTGTCACCTGTGCAACCGCTGCTTTGGTCAGCAAACCAACCTCGACCGCCATCTCAAGAAGCACGAGCATGAGAACATTCCTGGTTAGTTTGCACCATCTATGCATTTCTTAGAGAAAAGTAATTTGGTGGGAACCACAGTGTGATTATTAAACTAAGGTTTGCTTTTTGAGTTTTGTTAATGTGTTGACTAATATAGATGTTATTATTCATATCATAGAAATAATTCACCTTTCCCACTTTGGAAAACTAAAATTGATCACCATGGTAATAATTTCTTGTGTGAGAACCATTTACTAAAAAAATCACATCTGTTGTTCTTGCTATGTCACCAAAAATAGCTTTTTTTTCTGGTATAAATCAACACCACTGAATATAGATGGAACACAAACCTTTTGACCAGTTGACCAAGTATTCTGTAATTTATTATTATGTTAACATTTCTAATCATCCTAACGCAACAAAGCAATCTGTAAGAGGCAATTAATGCTGATGTGTCTCTGATTTTGTCAAACACAGAGATTTGAAATTACAAATCTGTTTAATGATTGCATATTTTTAGTTAACTGTGACATAACGTGACTGGTATTCCCCTTCAAAGTTGAAAGCAAATACAACAACACTACTTATAAAAAAGCCACAATATCTCATCAATATCTCACAATATTTCCATATAATCATCTATTATGTATATCTGAGGATCATCAAACTAAACATGCCTGTGTGTGTATGTGTGTGCGTGTGTGTGTGTGTGTGTGGCTGGTGTCCATGTGTGTTTATATGTGTGGATGTGTATGTCTGCACACTTTCCTCAACAGTGAGCCAACAGTCCGGGATGCTTTCCAACTTAGGAACCACCATCTCCTCGCCAAACTCAGAGCCAGACAATCATGCACTTTTAGATGAGAAGGAGGACTCATACTTCTCAGAAATCCGCAACTTCATTTCCAACAGTGAGATGAACCAGGCCTCCAGCTCCACAGATAAGAGGTAAAAAGAAAGGTTCTACAATCCTCATATGGACAACAGTTGTATTAAAATGTTTTCTAAGACTTACAGTGATTTTTTTTTTATCCATTTGCATAACCTTCTACTCATTATGCCGAACCAAGATTCTTACCCCCAAACTAATCCAACATCTAACATGAAGTTGTCCCAGGTAGTTGTTCAGGTATGGAAAAGCAGGAAGACTAAATTTGTTCAGTTGACTGTCGCAATTGTACTTTCAGTTCAATGGCTCCTTGTCTCTCCTGTATATAACAGCATAAATGTACTTAGTGAACAGTGCACTCTAGTGGCTTGAAGTTACATAGCAAGAATTAGTTGAACCAAGAATAGCCCCACAATTTCATACTACATACTAACAGTACTGTATATAATTTTCATATATTACTTGCACAACTATTATACAGTAGATGTCAGTCCAAATACTCCTTTGGAAAGCCACTACTAAAAAAGATATGCTTTCTGTAGTTGTGTTCTACCATTCCAAATTGGTCAATTCATTTTCTTTTCACCTCTTTAATGTGAATGTACTACATAACTGAAAACTAAGTATAGCGTGTATAGTATGGATTTGGGAGCTCAGAAACCATACATTTTGCTAGGCGAGAGTTTGTCTTAGCGATCACTGTTTTTCCAGTGTGATAGATTTTAGCCATGTCTAAAATTTAATTAGAGCTCTCTTTCTGAAGTACTGAAATTTATACCTGCTGGGTACCACTATAGTTGTTAAATTACTCAGTTTACCAGCAACTCTGGCAGGAGTGATTACCCTGAGTGTGTTTTTTTCCCCCACTCAAAAAACCACAACTTGCTGTGTAAAATAATGAGAATGTCTGGTCTGTTTTTAAAAAACTAAGCCGCTACTCTGGCCAGTGGATGAAAAGGTCACCTTCATGCTTTGAGTTCTGAAATGCTTTCAGTGTTAGTAGCTCAGCTTGTGGGAAGCTTCAGAGGTTTCAGGAATGAAGAAGGTATCAGAAAAGAAAAGGAGGATGAAATCTTTTTTTCTTTTTCAGTCAGTGGTTTTGCCCTCTTTCTTTGAATGTGTTCCCTCTTTGCTTTTCATACTCATTGTAAATTCCTTTCTGGTAGTCTCACTTTCTGTCTGACTCTTCCTCCATCATCCCCCCTTTCCTCTTGTCAACACACATTATGGCTAGCAGACTCAGTGGCAATTTAGCCCCTCTGCCATCTGGGATCAATACTGAGTCTCATCCACAACAAGCTGGCCTGACATTTTAATATCTGTAATTCAGACTAAGTGTTATGCTTTCTGTCTTCCCACCAGACAGCCCACTGTTTATTCTCTCTCTGAGTGACTGAAGTCAAACGCCAAATGCAAACACACATTCATGGATGACTATCTGTAATCGGTCTTAACCGCCCTTGCAACACAGTTTCCCCCCTTTAAAACTCCATTTTCAGCATCACAGCAAGTCAAAATAAAAGTCCTTCGTAGCCCTTGTTTTCACATGAAAACTTTGTTTGACCAGTTTCCAAGCTGGAGATGCCATAGATGCTGAGGTAACAGTGCTGCTCTGAAAACATTAGGAGGTTTAGATGTACACCAATATTTCCAGCACTTCAGTGTTGAAGGACTAAGAGGTATCTGTCTCCTCAGGATCATGATCCAGGTCATAATTAGGGCTGGAACAAGGACTCAGGCCATGGCTTGAGCTCGTTGGTTTGGATAAAACTAGAGTTGGAGCTGATTCCTTGTCTGGGACTGGGCTACAGTGTCTGGCAGTTTGGACCCTAAGGGGGATTCAGGTTGAGGCATTTATCTAGGAGATCCACTGATGATGGAGCTCTTCCCCCATACACCCGCTATACCCATACTCCCAGCCCGCTAACACAAACACCCCACTGACGTGTTTAGACTAAATGACAAAACCCAGGGCCCCCTATGTCAGAGCTACGCTTCTTTCTCTGTATGCAGGCATGGACTTTTTCTCCGCCAACCAGCTTGGCAATTTGATTATGGTGATATTTAATCTAGATTGAAAGAGGAGAACTTTTTCCCCCCTCAAAGTCCCCCTACCCACATTTACCCACCCACTGTGTGTGACCCAATCTTGTCCCTGTGTACCCCTTCCCAGAGGTAATCCTGTCTGATTTGATAAATGTCCACTGCGTGGCAAAAAATGGAAGGGGTAAATTTGCCGTCCCAGAGGAAATGATATCATGAGCCATGACATCGTGGTCTGGGGGTGATGGAAGGGAGGGGGGTTTGGGGCGCTGGCTGGAAAATGTACAGATGGCAGGTCATAATGGCGCTGTGCTGATAGCCTGTTTGCAGATCAGCAATAGTCTTCCCTCAGTCACACAAAGTATGTTCCACCATCACAGACTCTGTTGAGGACTCAGTCTGGTGTAGGCCATCTCCTGCTCTGTTTCTGAGGAGCTGGTCAATTAATCATGTGTGGGCCGTTTGAAAGGCACTCTGGGCAGACTGTCAACACCCATGTTGTTTGTGTGGACACCGGAGTTGGACTGCATGCACTGTCAACAGATTATTTATGTTCCTCTCTCTGTTCGTGATTAGTCATGTCTTTAGGTGGTCAAGAAAATGGTAACAGCCAATCTAGCTCAAGACTGAACACAATGCACAAAGAACAAACTAAAAGAAGTTCTCACTTTTTTGTCATTGTTTGTAAACATTCAAAGAGTTGATTTTAATACTCCACATTCCTTAAGTCAGGAGGAGTTCTCGTTTTAAAAGTAAAAATAGAGATACCCCCTGTTTAGGACCCTATTCACTTCTATCACTTAAAATGCTTAGTTCTACAGTACCCACAATACAAAAGAGTAGTATTTTCTGCCAGCTCTCTCAATAGGCTCATACCCTCTTCTTTACAAAGCTAAGAGAGCTGGCCAGCTGTTCTTTAATTCATATAGTCGCAATTACAATTTGCTTTTGTAACACTGTCTGGGAATTTTTAACACAAGGAACATGCAGCCGCAGACTTGATACCCGTGAGCTCGACATGCCTGTTTCTTGTACTGAAATGTCACCAGAACCGGAGAAAAGAGGCAGTTGTTTCAGAAACAGTTGCCAACATTAGTAACACTTCCTCCCTGCTGTGACCTTTGATCCGTCTGCAGATCAGACCAGGCAGAGGAGGAGCGCCCACCCAGCCACAGTTTGTCTAACTCCAAGCTAGGTCTTCAGGGGCTGGAGGAGGAGGAAGAGGAAGCTGAAGGCGACGATGAGGAGGAGGAGGAAGGCAGCCTGACAGAAAAGTCTCACGATGAAGCGCCTGAGTCCCCGTCTCCCGTTACAACAGGAGTGTATGAAGAGGACGAGGAAGAGGAAGAGACAGAGACGGCTCCATTATCTATGAGCTACGAACACACTCGCAGGTATTCAGTCTGTCATAAACATAAACAAGCCGCTATGTCACTCAACTATACAAATGGACAGTCCTTACCTAAATCTGTCAACATACGCCACAAAGACATACAGTATTTTATCATGATCCTATTGTCTTTATTGGCAATTTGAAAGCAATCACATAAACAACACACATAACAAATGCATTCATTAATTTGGAAAGTGAGCTAGCTAAAAAGCGGGCTGTACTGAGAATATTGTAAGATGCAAATTTTCTTACTGAAATCTCTTCATTTGTAACATTATTTACTTTGTGAATCTGTCAAACAATATTTGTTAAATTCCCCTTAGATCCTTCTCCCTCAGTTATGAACATTTATTGGGGAGAGCTTAATTTTAAACTTTTTTCAATTGAACATTCATGAATAGAGTACTGGTTTCAAGAGGTGAGGTCATTTATTCAGTAAGATCATAAATTGATGTGAAAGAAAGAATGACAGTATCTCATTTTGTATTTTGTTACATTATCTATCAATATGTTTGCGACAAGCATAGATCAGTAGTCTTCTCATCTTTCATTTCAGTTTAGCTAATGAGAAGTCAGCTTCTACTGCGTCTATTTTCTCCTTTTTCTTCTTCCAGTGTTCTCCGGCTATCTCTCTATACCTTTTATTAATTGTACCTCTCCTTTTCCCTTCTTTTCATATTTCATTCTGCCTACCCACACCTCATTCATGGCATGAACTCTCCATCAATATCTTCATCAATCTATCTTTCCATCCATTTACTCATCCTTACCAACCCATCTATACTGCACTATCTCTGCCATCCATCCATCCCTCGGTATGCAGGTGTATAGAGGAGGAGGGCTCTCTCTTGGACCTTGAGGGTTTGCCCAGCTTTCCCAAGAGCCTGGATGGGTTACGTAAAGCAGCCAGTGATGAGCAACCCTTTGATGTTAAAGACATATTTAACACTTCACTAGAGTCGGAAGCATTGAAAGAAACATTGTACAGGCAGGCTAAAACCCAGGTATGTGACTGGATTTTGGATGTCCACTAAGAGAGGAGAGGTCAGAAAAGATATGCTCTGATTAGAGAGGAGGAGGGCCAAAATATGTCTTCTGAAGATAGAGATAAGGGATGAGATGGATTCTTTCATATTTCCAGGGGCTTGATAAAAAGAGATGTAATCCAGTGGATAAATTTGTAACGAAACAGCTCCCTCAGTTCTTTTTTCTCTCACTTAACCGACTAACATTTTACCTGTATACTGCTCTCACTTTCTCTGTGATCTTCTGATAGTTTTAAAGAACAGTTCTGGTTTTAAAACAACATGGACCTTATTGATTAAAACTGCACTTACTAGATTCATTGCTGATTCAAGCAAGGAATACTTGCCATCAGACAATTTTAAAATGATCAATAGAAATTACGTCAAAAGCTTTATAATGAACCAGAATCCTTCTTTAATTTTCTGACAGGTTTTTGGACAAGTAGTCCAAAAGTTACTAAAAACAGATGTTTGAAAATATCAAACTATGTACTTTCTTTTTTTATAAAAGTCACCTGTTTTCTCCCACAGGCTTATGCAATGATGCTGTCTCTCTCGGAGAACAACCCTTTGCACGCGCCCTCCCAGAACTCTCTGGATGCTTGGCTGAGCATGGGAGGTGGACCGTCTGAGACGAGCAGCTTTCACCCACTCAACCACATCTAGAAGAGAGAAAGAAAGAGAGGAAGTGGGAGGAAGAGTAGGAGGAACATTAGTTTCACAAATGGATAGAAACAAGAGACATGAGTGGACATGAGTAGTGAGAAGACATGAAGAGCAGAGAATTCAGTGTCACATACGTGTGTGTGTGTGTATGTGTTTGTGTGTGTGTGCGTGCGTGCGCGTGAATGTGTGTGTAAGTGCGTGTGTGTGCATGAATGTGTGTGTTTGTGGGAGAGAGAAAAAGAGGAGGGAGGGACTGTCCCTAGGTGAGGGGTCTCACAAAACTCTGTCAAAGAGAAAGCACTGCTAAGCTCCTGTTGATGTGAAGGACGTGATGAATGCTTCTCAACAGCATTTAAACTTTGCATTACTCTGATCCTCCCGAAGTCCACAAGGCTCACTCCAGCACCACAGAGACCCTACATAAGGCTCTCATGAAGACAATTAATGACTAGTATGTCACTAAAGTCTGTGTACACCGCCTGCTAAAAGCACTGCAGTATCAGCACTGCATTAGCACTGTATGTCCACAAGGTGGTGCTGTTACACCTGGAGCAACACCAGGAACATAGTGGGCGCGTGCACTATTGTCTCCAGGTTCTCCCCACCAATCATGGGCGACACATTTACTGATCTTGTTTCAGTTCTAACTGCAGAATCAACAATAGCACCACACTAACTGTTACTTGAGGAAATGACAGTTCCAGTAGACTCTTTAAGCCGATTTTTTTGAATGATTACATGGAGAATGATGTTCAATGTTCAAATGTGCACAGTGACTGGTGATTTTAATGAGCTATCTGGGACGTTAGCCATTGTAATTGGTTACCCAATGTGATCATGCTGAAAATGAATTTAATCACACTCAAAAAATGAGGAAAGTCTTTCTCTGCTTATTCATTTCACATCATTTGTTAATTTTATTTACTTTCTCTCCTCTTAGATACCACAGTATTGTTTCTTTGTAGGCACCACAGTGCTAAATTATTAATATAATTATTTTAGAGAAGGACCAAAATTGTATGATATTGTCATATGATGTACAAAATAACCTAGATGTTCATAGCAAGAGTGGTATGTGCCAAATAACCCATAGAAAATGTTTTGTTCTCTGACAATCATTTCATTTCCAAGGGGCTTGCATTTGCTGTCATCATTTTTTTCTCTCTTATTATGCTCTTATATATTTGATTTCAGAAGTGTGTGTATGTATTTATTTTTGGTTGTCATGACTGGAGGAGCGAAAATGAAGAAAAGTAATTTTATCCCTCTTTTCTTGTTGCTGAAGGAATGAACGCCTGTCGGGATATGAGGTAGATTCTGAATCTCCGGTTCTGATGCGTTAGTGTGCCAAAATGGAAAGAACCCATGAAATTTATTGTTTTTATTTATAGTGAAAGATAGCTATAGTTAGTTTTAGATCCTATTTGGCATTGTAACGTCCTGCAGTGTTTAGTTTTTTTTTT